>PVJI01017762.1:0-34888 GCA_004026765.1 Micronycteris hirsuta | reverse complement strand
GAAGTTTTAGCTACAGCAATCAGACAAGAAAAGGAAGCAAAAGGCATCCAAATTGGAAAGGAGGAAACAAAACTGTTGCTGTTTGCAGATGACATGATAGTGTATATAGAAAATCCTATAGACTCCGCCAAAAAACTACTCGACCTAATAAATGAATTTGGCAAAACAGTGGCCAAGTCAATATTCAGAAATCAAAGGCATTTTTGTACACCAACAGTGAAATATCAGAAACAAAAATCAGGAGAAAATCCCATTTGATATAGCAATGAGAAAAATTAAGTACCTTGGAATAAATCTAACCAATTAAGTAAAAGACTTGTACTCAGAAAACTATACAACACTAAAGAAAGAAATTAAGGAAGACAAATAAATGGAAGCCTATACCATGTTCATGGATTGGAAGAATTAACATCATTAAAATATCCATACTACCCAAAGCAATGTATAGATTCAATGCAATCTCTATCAAAAGACCAATCACATATTTCACAGATGTAGAACAAACATTTCAAAAATGTATATGAAACCATAAATGACCCTGAATAGCTGCAATGACTTTAAGAAAGAACAAAGTAGGAGGGATCACAATACTTGATATCAAATTGTATTACAAGTCCACTGTCATCAAAACAGTCTGGTACTGGCAGAAGAACAGACACATAGATCAATGGAACAGAGCCCTAGGAGAGCCCAGAAGTAAACCCCTGTTTATGTTTATGGTCTGTTGATATTCAACAAAGAGGGGAGAAGCATAAAATGGAATAAAAATTTTGCATTCTGCTACTTTACTGAATTCATTTGTTAGTTCTAATAGTTTTGGGGTGGAATTTTCAGAGTTCTCTCTCTATACTACCATGTCATCTACAAATAATGACAGTTTTACTTTCTTTCTAATTTGGATGGATTTTATTTTTTTTTCTAGTCTGATTGCTGTGGTGAATACTTCCAATACTACATTGAATAGAAGTGGTAAAAGTGGACAACTCTGTCTTATTCCTGATCTTAAGGAAAATGCTTTTAGCTTTTCACCATTGAATATCATACTAGGTTTGGGTTTGTAATATAGGGCCTTTATTATGCTGAGGTATGTTTTCTCTCTTCCCATGATCTGAGAGTTTTTATCATAAATGGAGGTTGGCTTTTTCTGCATATATTGATATGATCATATGAGTTTTATTTTCCATTTTGTTTAGGTAGTGTATCACACTGATTGATTTATAAATATAAAACTCACCTTGCATTTCAGGAATAAATCCCACTTCATCATGATATATGATTTTTAATGTATTGTTGGATTTGGTTTGCTAATGTTTTATTGAGAATTCCTGCATTGATGTTCATCAGGAACACTGGTCTATAATTTGTTGTCTGTAATTTCTTTGTCTGGTTTTGAATTGGTAATGCTGACCTTGTAAAATGACCTTCAGAGTTTTCCTTGCTCTTCAGATTTTTGGAATAATTTAAAAAGTATAGGCACTAATTCTTCTTTGAGTGTTTGGAGAAAACCACTGAAACCATCTGGGCCAGGACTTTTGTTAGTTGGGAGTTCTTTCATTACTGATTAAATTTAATTAGTATTTAGCAATCTCTTCATATATTCCATTTCTTTTTGATTCAGTGTGGAAGATTGAATGTTTCTAGGTATTTATCCATTTTTTTCCAGGTTGTCCAATTTGTTGGCAGATAACTGTTTGCAGTGTTTTGTTATATCCTTTGTACTTTTATGGTGTCAGGTGTCACTTTTCTTCATTTCTGTCTATATTTAATTGGGTCCTATATCTTTTTTTCTTATTAGTCTGGTTAAAGGTTTATCAGTTTTGATCACCTTTTCAAGAACCAGTTCTTGGTTGCCTTGATCTTTTGTATTTTTTAAGACTCTGTTTAATTTGTTTCTTCTCTTATCTTTTTTATTTCCTTCCTTCTACTCACTTTGGGCTTTGTTCTTCTAATTTGTTAGGTGTAATGTTGGATTATTTATTTGACTTTTTTTCTGTTTTTCTGAGGTAGATCTATACCGCTAAGAATTTCCTTCTTAGAACTGCTTTGACCGTGTCCCATATATTTTGGGTCATTATGTTTTCATTTTTATATGCCTCAAAGTATCTTTTGATTTCTTCCTTATCTCATTGTTTAGCAGCATGTTATTTAGCCTCCATGTGTTTATGTTTTCTCCATTTTTTCCTTGTAATTGATTTCTAGTTTCATACCATTGTGATCAGAAAAGATGCTTAATAGTATTTCAAGTTTTTACATTTATTGAGAATTATTTTGTGGCCTAACATGTGGTTTTTCCTGTAAAATGTTCTTTATGCACTTGAAAAAACTCATGGACATGGACAACGGTGTGGTTATTGTGGAAGGTAAATGAGTGGGTGGAGGTGGAAGAGGATATGGTGGGATAAATGGTAATGGATGAATACAATAAAAATAATGTAAAATGAGAAAAATGAAATAAAACTATGAAATAAAAAAGAAATTAAATCATGTCAGTTTTCTGATTTTGTTATTCTTCAGTATCGTGTTCACTATTCTGGATCTTTTGCCTTCCTATATAAACTTTCGAATCGCTTTGTCAATATGCAAAAAGTAACTGGGTCAGAAAGAAGGCAAAATAGGTTGTCCCCAAGTCAGTCCCCATCACATAAACAAGAACAAGAAAAATCAAATACACAAGATGCCTTTGTGAAGATTCTAAAACCCAAGAGCCAAGAGCTGAGCATTATAAGTAGAATGGGAATGGTTTGATGTTGACTACATTTCCCCTCCCCAAGGTCAGTGGAGCTCTGCTCCTAGGGACCCAATAGACTTATAGTTTCTCTAGTTGGAAAAAAGCCCAAGGTGGACACCCAGCTTCCTTAGAATTCCAAAATGCTTAGATATCAAAGACAGAAGAAAAGGGCAGGGCTCACAGTGATTGATATGTATCCTGGCAAATTGTGTTCTTACTGGGAACAGTGCCCAAGCAGAGATTCCAACCAACACCTCTGCTCATCTTTACAGTCACACTAGTGGCCCCATATATCCTAGGATATTGCCTTACAGTTCTGCCCAATATTGGTCACCAACCAGTGGGCCACCCAAGCCACATACCCCGTTCTACAGCCTTGTCTGGATGGGGAAGCAACCACCGATCATAACCTCTAGTGCTACTTGATCAGGAAGTCTGGCTGGAGATGCTGAGCAGCTGTGCAGCACATTCTATGGCTTGCCCATGCACGAAAGCAAGCCACAGGTCCCACCAAACTACTGAGGATACACTTCAGGCATGTCCAACAAGGAATCCTGGCCAGTGATGCTGGTCAGCTTCAAAGCACATTCTTCAGCCTGCCAGAGTAGGAAACCAAGTCCTACAATGGATGAATTGCCAAAAGAAAATGTGGCTAGAAAAAGAAAATATACACATGATGGAATGCTATTCAACTTTAAAAAGAAGGAAATTTCACCATTTGCAACAACATAAATAAACCCGAAAGGCACAATACTGCATGACATAAGCCTTTCATAGAAGAACAAATACCACATGATTCCACTCATATGAAGTGTCTAAAGTAGTCAAACTCATAATAGCAGAAGATATCATAGTGGTTGCCAGGCACGAGAGAGTGGGAGAAATGGAGAGTTGTTCAATGGATATAAAGTTTCAGTTATGTACATGAATAAATTGTAGATATGCTGTACAACAAATATAGTAAACACAATATTTTACACTACAAAATTTGTTAAGAGGGTAGATCCCATGGTAAGTGTTTTAACACACACACACACATGCACACACACGAACATAAGGAAACTTTAGAAGGTGTTAGCTATGTCTATTACCTTGATCCTGGTGATGATATCCTGGGTGTTCGCAATAGGTCCAAAGTCATCAAAGTGTATACATTAAGTATGTGCAGTTTTTTTTGTATATAAATTATACTTCAGTAAAGCTGCTAGAGTTTTTAAATAAAAACAAAAATAGTGAGTTATGGTGGAGAGAACATCTGGCCAGCTAGAGTTCTGGATTATAGCTATATCTGGATCATAAATTAAATATGTGATTAGGTAAATCACTTAATCGCTCTGTTTCTTTATTTGTAAAACGATGAGATTGAACCAGATTAGAAAAATATTTCTTATTTATCTAAAATTCTAATTTTTTCAAGTGGATTGCACTCAGCTTTCTAATAATCTGAAAAAGCCAGAAACTCTCAGCAGAACTATGTATGTCCTAATTATTTACTGGATAATTTATCTTAAAGTACCTGGACCTACATTTTTTAGGCAGTGAAAAACATAAATTAGAAATATCTGGGCTATATTGACAACTAAAATTAAAGATCCTTGAATCTGAGTCATAAATTATATAACCTTAGAATCTAACATTGTATTCATGGACAAAACATTTTGGAAGGTGCAGTGCCCTTTCAGCAGGTAGAAAAACAAGCTAATCTTCAGGTGATCAATGACATGGAAAAGCATTATACATCTAGGACATCTCCTTTAGATGCCCACAGGAGCAAAAATTTCTGCTTCAATCTACATTGTCAGAGTAGACTATATCCTACAATTACAATCACTTCTTTATGTCTTAAAGATCTATCTAAATAGAATGACAGAAAATATAAAAGGCAGTCATTGTTAATTTCTAACAAAGCCATGCAACAGATGAAGTTATTGAAGTAGAGTCAGATAAAAAGGACAGATGCTATTTATAAGTAACAAATATATCTTAAGGTGAGCTAACTACACTGATCAACCAGAGGTGCTAGGAGTTGTCTGGCAGAGAATGGGCATGGTATAATTGAGGCTATTTGGACAAGCATTAGATTTGAATGAGCAAAACAATGACAGGCAGCAGGTGTTTCTGTAACAAACTTTCACAACTTTTTGATTCTGCTGAGCAATGGGTCTCCTGATACCATTTTGAGATGAGATGTCAAAGTGGACATATCCTAAAGGGGCTTTTGTTTTTATTGTTATGAAAAAAAGTTAGAGTCCATTCATTAGCATTGTTCCCAACTCTTTCCCTTTCACTCTCAACAAGAAATTACAGTTCTTGAAAAATTAATGGCCTCTGGTTCCGCACCTGCCTCCAATTAGTACAGAGGCAATAGGTCAAAAATATGTTTGGAATCACACAAACCTCCAGAGGCAGATTGATGTACAAATTAAGCCTGATACCTCTGAAGAGTTCTGAGCTGTGAAATTATACTCTCCCTTGAATTGTCAACAAAACCATGGCCCTGGCATTTAAGATTATATTTCCTGGCCCAGAGGCTAACTCTGACAAGTTTTTGCAAACAATTTGCAGGTTCACTGAAGTAACAAACTGAACTCAATTAAGAGCAGAAAAATAAAAGTCAGCTACACAATTTCCAGAATATTTTATTCTAAAATTATTCATAATAGATTCTTTTTTTAGTGTCCAAGTGTTTATTTTTTTTATTGTTGTTCAAGTACAGTTGTCCGCATTTTTCCCTCCACAACTGCCCCCCAACCCCAGCCATCCCCACCCCACTGCCCTGATCCCACACCCTCTTGGTTTTGTTCATGTGTCCTCTATAGTTGTTCCCCAAAATCCTTCCTCCCCTTTACCCCAATTATCCCCTCTCACCTCCACTCTGGTCACTGTCAGTTTGTTCTTAATTTCAATGTCTCTGGTATTATTTTGCTTGCTTGTTTGTTTCATTGATTAGGTTCTACTTAAAGATGAGATCATATAGTATTTACCTTTCACTGCCTGGCTTATTTCACTTAGCATAATGCTCTCCAGTTCCATCCATGCTGTCACAAAGGGTAGGAGCTCCTTCTTTCTCTCTGCTGCATAGTATTCCATTGTGTAAATGTACCATAGTTTTTTGATCCATTCATTTACTGATGGGTGCATAGGTTGCTTCCAGCACTTGGCTATTATGAATTGCGCTGCTATGAACATTGGGGTGCATAGGTTCTTATGGATTGGTGTTTCAAGGTTATATACTATTTCTTTCAACTCAATTTTTGGAAAAGATAAGTGATTTTCTATTACTTTATTTGTGTCCTATCATATTTTTTAAACTTTATTTTTCTTTCTTTCTCTGAGCATCTTTCTCCACTAAATCCACACTTTGCCATACAGTCTCAAGATTCCAAAGGGATACTTTCTTTTTCTATTTAGATTATATCCTCTTGTGAATGGAGAGTTGAAAAGCACATGAAAAATCTGTGTTGTGCCTTTTAGATAAATATTCTCTTGTTTTATTCTATAGAAAGAATTATACCCCAGGGGCAGCTCTCTCTGTTCCAGTTTTCCCAAGTTTAAGATATCACTTCCCAGAACATAGAATCACACTGGCTTGTGGAAGGAAATATAATTAGAAGTCTCAATAATCATGTCGTTTCCCAGAAAAAAAAAAACAAACCAACAACGATGCACATTATACATGATTCATATTTATCCTATTTTGAGTCTTTTATTCATAGGAAAATCTCTTTAGAAGCAGAAACATCTACAGGTTTGTAGAAAACCAGTTACTCTGAGTCAGCTCATACCCAATGCAGAGTGCATAGGGACAGGGAGAACACCATGTTCAAGAGGAACACACTTTGACAAAAGAAATACAAGTTAATGTTTGCCAAAGCAAATTTCACTGGAGAAACATTTATTTCCCACTAACCTATTGACATAAATGACATCCTTATGATTTCTTAGAATAGTCATTTCAGGTCCTGTACTAAACTGGACATATGTAGTAACTCTGTGTGTCTGTAACAGTGAACAACATCTCCGCTTAGTCAATGTCCAAAAGCCAAGTAGGACTAAGACAAGCAATCAGTGGATTCTGATTTAAGTTTAGTTTAATTGAATGTAGTTCAACTTACTTTAAAGACTTGATTTAATTCTGATTTAAAGTGACACAGAGCACTGAACCATGAAGTGTTGCCCCAAAAGGCAAGCCCTGCTTACCCATGAGGGATTAGAAAGGTAGAGAAGAAAAACAAAGTCTTCTTCAGGGTTAGGTAAACACATGCTAGCAAACGAAAAGAGAGCAGTGGTAAAGCCTTGTACACTTCTGAAACAAATTTTAACAACTTCATAATTATTCCTAGGGATAGGCTTCCTCTGAGCACTTTGCTGAAAATCGATGCAAGAGTTAGTACTTCCCAAAGGCCCATGACTTCCATTGTTATTGATAACTTTTAATCACTTCATTAACTTTACTCTTTTTTTTTCCTCCTTTCACCTTCATACAGAAATTATGGTCCTTAAGTAGTTTCTGCCTTGTGGCTCTGCACCTGCCTTTAATTAGAATAGAGAAAGTGAATGAAAAATATGTTTGCAATATTCCAAATCTCTAGAGGAAGGCAACTGCCTTTGGCAAGTAGGAGGCCAGGGGAGAGTTGTGAATGGGAATTCCAACCCTTCCTTCAAGCTTCAGCGTGCCTAAAGTTTCAAATTGCTGCCTGGAGGTTGATGCTAAATGAAGTCCAAAGGTCATCAAGTACTAGTTAAAGGCTACAAACTGACTAATGAAGCCAAAACCATGAACTCATGTAGTAAATTCAGTCAAACAATGGTCAACTGAATAGGGCAAAAAAGGAAAAACAGTAGGCAAATAGAGTTTAGACTAAATGCACAGCATTATTGACTGCTAAATTTATTTCAAACAGAAAATATTCCAGGTACAATTTCTGTTGAACCACCTGAAGCACAAGTTATATAAAACACAAAACCCTATGTAGACTGTTTTTCCTATACATACCTATTTATAATAGTTTAATTTATATATTAGGCACAATAAGAAATTAATAATAACTAAAAATAAAACAATTATAACAATGTACTGTAATAAGTAATTGTAAGTGTTGTCTCTCTCCCGCTCTCAAAATATCTTATAATACTGTACTCATCCTTCCTTCTTCTTATGGTGATGTGAGGTGGTAAAATGCCTACTTAATGAGATGAAATAAGGTGAATGAGACATTATTGAGTAAAATAAGTGTTACTTGAACACAAGCACTGTGATACCATGACAGTCAATCTCATAACCATGATGGCTACTAAGTGACTAATGGGTGGGTAGTGCATACAGCATACAGCTTATACAGCAAGGATGTGAAGGGCAAAAGGATAGTTCATGGTTCATGTCCCCAGTGGAATGGATTAGGACAGCACAAGATTTCATCATGCAACTGAGAACAGCATGCAATTTAAAACTTAATAAATTGGTTTTTTTTTATTTGAAATTTTCCATTTAAAATTTTTGGAACTTGGATGACCACAAGAAACTGAAACTGCAGAAAGTAAAACTTCAGAAAAGGGGGACTGCTGTGTCTTATATAAGCAGAATATTAAATGGGTTTTTTTTTTTTTATCCATTCAACCACTCTATGTCTTGCGTTTGGCAAATTTTGTCCATTTATATTTAAAGTTGTTACTGATAGAATATACTTAATGCCATTTCACTAAGTGTTTTATGCTGTTTTTGTAGGTTCCTCTTTGTTCTTTTCTTCTTTTTCTCTCCTTCCTTGTTGTTTCATGGATTTCTTTAGTATTGTTTAGGTTTCTTTCTCATTTTCTTTTGTGTGTTTGCTGTCTCCTCTTTTTTCGTGCGGTTACTCTAAGATTCACATAAAGCACCCTATGTATATAATAGCCTGTTTTAAGTTGATAGAAACTTACATTTCAACATACTTTAAGTCTTTACATTTTTGCTCCTCCTCCCATTTTATATTTTTGTAACACTTTTCACTTGTTTTTATTTTATGGTCTCTTAACTAATTATTGCAATTTTAATTAATGTTACTATTTTTGTCTTTTAAATCTCATATTTGCTTTATAAATGATTGTTATACTATCTTTACTAGGTAGTTGTCACTTTCAGTAAAATTTTACTTTCATATGTTTTCTTACTATTAGTGCTGGTTTTATTCGTATTTTAAAAGTTTCTTGTAAGCTAATTTAGTGGTGATAAACTCCTTTAGCTTATCTGGAAAATGCTTTAGATGAAGTCCTTCTATTCTGAATGATAATCTTTACAGATGGAAGATTCTTGGTTGTATACTTTTTTCCCTCCAGCACTTTGAATGAGTCATGCCACTTCTAATGGCCTATAAAATTTCTGCTGAAAAAAACTGCTGATGGCCTGCACATGAAGTTTCCTTCCCTTGTACAAGACAAATTGTTTCTTTTTTGCTGCTTTTAAAATTCTCTCACTGTTCTTAACTTGTACCATTTTAATTATAAAGTATCTTGGTGAGTATCTCTTTGGGTTTATCTTATTTGAAACTCTTTGGGTTTCCTGGACCTGTATGTCTCTTTCCTTCCCCACACTAGAAAAGTTTTTGGTCATTTTTCTTTAAATTTTTTTTTTTCTGGCACTTGTCGCTCTCCATCTTTCTGGGACCCCTATAATGTCAATGTTATTCTGTGTGATATTGTCTCAGAGGTCCCTTAATGTATTTTCACTTTTTAAATTTTGTTTTTCTTCTCTATTTGGGTGAAGTGCATTTCTTTGAGGACTTACAGGAACTTTAATATCATAACTTATGGCCGAATATTTGGATTTTTGCAGCCCAAGCTCTGAAGCTGCTTACAAAGCATAGCTTTGCCCTTTCGGGCTCTAAAACCACTTGTAGAGCAAGAAGTCCTCCTGTGCTGATTGTACTGTTTGATAAATTGTACTTCTTGCATTGTTCTTAAATAATACTGCCTGTATTATAAATTGTGTGATTAAAACATCCTTCTTTTCTTATAGGCCTGGGCTAAAACTAGGGCATTGATAATTGCTTACTCATGTATTACTCATTGTTCTCATATCACAATTCCACTTTCTTGACCACTCAATCAGCCCACTATCAAAAGTCCAGTGGCCCCAATAATCAGAAAACAAATTATGTGGTGACATCAACAATATAGTGAAGTGAAAAGGACTCTCAGTTTCTCCCCTTAAATTTATAAAAAGTTGGAAAACTATAACTCAACAAAGGACTTCCTGTTTAACGCACATACACTTCTGAGATATGTGCACATTGATACCCCCGAAGGTAGTCATATTAGAGCAAGCAGGGTAGGCAGGATGAGGGGAGGACAGAGACAATAGCCTCAGATGCAGTCTGGCACTCACTGCGGCCCCAGCTGATGCAATAACAATGAAAGCTTTGGGTTGCAGTCCTCACTGGGCAGCCCAAAGAGAGCCAGAGAGGCAAAGGCAGCATTCTGGCCTGTGCCCAGATCTAGCTGACATGGTAGAAGTCAAAGTGTCAGGCTGCTGCCCTTATTTGGCAGCGGAGAGAGCACTGGAGAGGAAGAGGTGACATTTTTGCCTGAGTGACTAGCATACACTGCAGATACACCCAGTGATAAGGTGGAGATGCAGTACAGAGGTGTGGCAGCTATGGTCTAGCAGCCACCATTACCAAGGAAATAACAAACCACAGATGCAAAAACCTGCCTCTCCCACCAACTCTTGCCCATTCATCACAGCAGAACCTGGTAAAGGCAGCTAGGACACCTCAGATAGTACCTTGTAGCTTGCTGCCTCTGGTTACAAAGAGGCAGCACTGTGAACTCACTATGAATCCAACACCTGCCACATGCCATCATGAGGGTGATACCCTGAGACCAAAGCAACACAATCATAGAGGGTACATCCGCCTCCTCAGGACATTTTCCATGTCATGGTAACACCATCTTACCAAGATTCCAGAAGTCCCAGTAGTATAGGTAAAAGAAAACAAAGAGTTGCATTATACTACCATCTACTGGAAAACAAAAGGAAGACCTTTAATTATCAATCTATTTAATTGTAAAAAGCAAAAGAGTACCTAAAAAAGAAGAGTGCAATACCTCAAATGCCCAGGCAGAGAAATAATCTATCAAGTACCGAGAATTACCAAGGTGACAAGGAGGGTCAAAAAGAAAATAAAGTCTGCAGAAAACAAACTCAAAGACATGGAAACTGCAATTTAAATGACAGAGTTTCAAGGTTGCAGTTTGAAAAAAACTCAATGAGATACCAGAAAACTCAGAAAGGCAGTTCAATGAACTCAGAAATAAAATCAACAAACCAAAGGAGTACTTCACCAAAGGAACTGAAACTATTAAAAAAAGAACAAACAAATCCTGGAGCTCAGGAAGAATGAATTAGAGAACATAGGAAATAATGCAGACTAGATCAATGAAAGAATTAGTGACCTTGAAGACAGAAATCCAGGAATGAATCCAGTGGATGAAGAAAGAAAAATGAGAGTTAAAAAAAAATAAAAGAACTCTATAAGAACTATATGACTCCATTAGAAAGAACAATATAAGAACAACAGGTATACCAGAAGGAAAAGAGAAGAAGAAAAGAACAGAGTGCCTATTCAATCAAATAATTGATGAAGACTTCCCAAACCAATAAAAGCACTGGACCCTTGAATACAAAATGCTAACAGAACACCATCTCAATACAAAAAGACCTTCTCCAAGACATATTGTATTTAAGCTGTCAAAAGTTAAAGGCAAAGAAAGAATTCTCAAAGCAGCCAAGGAAAAAATCTATAATGGAAACCCCATTAGATTATCATCAGATTTTCAACAGAAACCCTAAAAGGTAGGAGAGAGTGGAATCAGATATTCAAAATATTGAGAGGTAAATCACCAGCCAAGAATGATATATGTAGAAAAGTTATTCTTTACATATGAAAGAGAAATAAAATCTTTTCCAGAAAAATGAAAGCAAATAGAATTTTCACTCCAAGACCTGCATTTCAAGAAATGTTGAGAGGAGCTCTTCTACCTGAAAAAAAAAAAAAGATAAAAAATACCATTCTGTGAGTAAGATTACAAACAGACGCATGAAATTACATCTCTATTTAATTATAACAAAAATGTTAAAGGGAAAAAAAGCATCTTTAAAAGACTATATATTCTGGTCAAGGTGGCAGCATAGGTAAACATGGCTTCCCTCCTCATACAACCACATCAAAATTACAACTAAACTACAGAATAACCATCATTCAGAACCATCAGAAACTGAGATAAATGGAAGTCCTACAACTATGGAATTAAAGAATAAAACACATCAAGACTGGTAGGAGGGACAGAGGTGTGGAATGGGCTGGTCCCATACCACATGTGGTGGATAAAAACTGGGAAGAATATCTCAGGAGCAAAGGGTTCCAGCCCCACACCAGGACCCCTATCCCAGGGCTCCAGTGCCAGGAAGATAAGTCTTCATAATTTCTGGCTGTAAAAATCAGCGAGGATTGAGGCTGTGGAAAACAAACTGCTAGAGTCCAAGGCAGCTCCTCTTAGAGGGCCCAAGCACAGACTTACTCAGATTCACTCATTCTGAGCTCCAGTACAGGGGCAGCAAATTGAAAGTCATCAGAGACTTATGGGGAGGAGGCAAATTGTCCAGCATCAGGGTGAGAGCTGGAGGGCAGCTTACACCCACACTGAAGTGCAGGCAGAGACGACTGCTCCTTTTCTGAGCCTTCCCCCCCTTCTCCCCCACCTGCAAAGCAGGCAGGCAGGTGCCATATTTGAGACTCCATCAACCTGGCTCACACTGTTTGCCCCACCTTGGTGATTCCTTGAGGCCCTGCCCTACTCAACTTTCAGGCCCACCCAAGCCATTTCCAGTGGCTTTTTCATATAAATGGCTTGTCTTGACCCATGCATCAGATTTTCCTAAATTTTCTCAAATAAGCAACATCTGGCTTTCGGTGAGCCTCATTCCTCTCTTAAGCTGTACCAGACCTGGCACTAGCAGCAGCCAAACTTCATTTACAACTTGGCCTCTTCTGGACACCTCCAAGTCCAGCACAAATAGCAACCATCTGCAGATCGCTTTGTAGCTAATGCTGTGTGACCCTGGGGGAACACAGGTAGTGGCTGATCTTGGATGTCCCACAGCAATCAAGGCTCAACTACAAGGGGAGGGGGTATACAGCCTACACAGTGGATGCACCTTTAGTACCTAGCTTGGGTAATAGGGGAGGCTGTGCCACTGGACCTTACAGGACACCTACTACATTAAGCCACTCTATCAGGCCTCGGAGATGTAGTAGCTCTAACTAGTACATAAGAACAAATACAGGGAGGCTGCCAAAATGGAGAGACAAAGAAACATGGCCCAAATGAAAGAACAGAACAAAACTTCAGGGAAAGAACTAAACAAAATGGAGAAAAGCCATCTATCAGATGCAGAGTTCAAAACACTGTTATAAGGAGTCTTATAACACTGTTACAAGGATCCTCAAGGAACTTAGTGAGAACCTCAACAGCATAAAAAAGATCTAGTAAGAAACGAAGGATATGCTTATCGAAACAAAGAACAATATATAGGGAATCAACAGTAAATTGTCCCTGGCTGGTGTGGTTCAGTGGATTGAGTGGCTGCCTGCAAACAGAAAGGTGACAGGTTTGATTACCTGTCAGGGCACATGCCTGGGTTGCTGGCCAAGTTCCCCAATTTGGGGCATGTGAGAGGCAATCAATTGATGTATCTCTCACACAGTGACCGTTCCCTCTCTCTCTTTCTCCCTCCCTTCCCCTCTTTCTAGGAAGTAAACAATTAAAATCTTTTTAAAAATCCAGTAAATCAGATGAAGTCAAGAATCAAATCAGTGATTTGGAACATAAGGAAGCAAAACAACCAATTAAAACAGCAAGAAGAAAAAGAATCCCCCCAAAATGAGGACAATGTAAGGAGCCTCTGGGAAAACTTCAAGCATACCAACATCACATCATTGGAGTGATGGAAAAAGAAGAGAAAAAGCAAGAAATTGGAAACTGATTTGAAAAAATTATGAAAGAAAACCTCTCTAACTTGGAGAAGGAAATAGATACAAGTCCAGGAAGCACAGAGAGTTCCAAACAAGATGGACCCAGAGAGGCCCACTCCAAGGCATGTTATAATTAAAATGCCAATGGTTAAATATGAAGAGACAATCTTAAAAGCAGCAAGAGGAAAGAAGTTAATTATCTACAAGGGAGCTTCCATAGGACAGTCAGCTGATTTCCTAAAACAAACTTTGCAGGCTGGAAGGGATTGGCAAAAAATATTTAAAGTGATGAAAAGCAAGGACCTACAACCAACATTGCTCCAGCAAAGCTATCATTTAGAATCAAAGGACAGATAAAGAGCTTCCCAGACAAGAAAAAGCTAAAAGACTTTATCATCACTAAACCAGTATTATTTGAAATATTAAAGGATCTTCTTTAAAGAGAAAAAGATCAAAACTATGAACAATAAAGTGGCAATAAATTCATATGTATCAACAATTGAATCTAAAAAACAAATAAGCATACCAGAAACAGAATCATAGACACAGAGAATATTTTGCTGGTTGCCAGAACAGGTAGGGGGGATGGGTAAAAAAGATGAAGGGATGAGAAGTACAAATTGGTAGTTACAGAATAGTCATGGGGATGTAAAGTATAGCACAGGGAATAGTGTAGACAAAGAACATATGCTACCACCTGTCCAAAATGTATCCAGCCATGTAATATGAAAGATAGAGACATTTACTGAAGAAGATACAAGAAACATTGCACATAGGACAATGACACTTCAGTCGCCTTTAAAATACACCTCAGTCATCTCCTTTAAGATCATGAATAAGGCAAGGATGACACCCTTATTTAACCTAGTACTGGAAGTCCTTGCCAGAGCAATTAGGCAAGAGAAAGAAATAACGAGCATCCAAATCAGGAATGAAGAAGTAAAGCTGTCACTACTTGAAAATGATATGGCTCTTTATAGAGAAAACCCTAAACATTCCACCAAAGACTATTAGAAACAATAAACAAATACATTAAAGTTGCGGGGTACAAAATCAATGTTAAAAAAATCCATTACAGCTTTCTGTCTGCAATGGATGGAGGGGACCTCTTAGCCTGAGAAATTCCCGCTAGCCTGGTCTGTCCTGGGGTTTCCCTTTCCACACAGGCTGGACCATTGGCAGGAGGGGCACTGGTGTCATCACGACAGCACCCTTACTAATCCCCTCCTTTTCAGGCCTCAGTACCTCTCGCTTCAACCTGCAAGGAAGACCAGGCAGAGATCATTCTCAATTTCTCTGTTTTTCAGCCAATTTGCATATTTGGTGTCCCAGCCTCTCTATTTCCTACCTACCCTAAGGCCTGGGACTGATACAAAGTCAGCTCCCAGGGTTTTTAAGTGCAGCCCTTTTTTCAGCACTGACTAGAAAAAAAGCTCTGTACTGGGCATGTGCAGTTCCGGTAGCAGTCACAGCTGAGTATTGTTTGCTGGAGAGTAAGTGAGAGTGAAGGGATTATTACACAGGCCAGTGACCCTTATGCTTCCCTTGGGTGAGTTGGTATTAAAATTACTAGTGCTCCCTTAAAAAAATCCATTGCATTCCTATATACTAACAATGAATTATTAGAAAAGAAATGAAGAAAACAATCCCATTTATAGTTTCAACAAAAAGGATAAAATACCTAGGAATAAATTTAACACAGGAAGTCAAGGACGTATGCACTGAAACTACAATATGTTGTTGGAAGAAATTGAAGACCCAAAGAAATGAAAAGATGTTTCATGTTCATGAATTAGAAGAATTAACATAGTTAAAAATGGACATATTACCTAGAGCTATATATATATATATATATTTAATGCAATCCTCATCAAAATTCCAAAGATTTTATTTTTCAAAAAAAATCCTCAAATTGGTATGAAATCACAGGGGACCCTGAAATAGTCAAAGCTGGAAGTATCAAACTCCCTTACTTCAAATTATATTACAAATCTACAATAACAAAACAGTATGTTATTAGCAGAAAAACAGAATTACAGACCAGTGGAATAGAATTGAGAGGCCAGAAATAAACTCACACGTGTATGGGCAACTAAGTTTTCACAAAAGAGCCAAAAATGTTCAATGGGGAAAAGAAACCTCTTCAATAGTGGTGCTGAGAAAACTGGAAAGCCACATGCAAAAGAATAAAATTATACACAAAAATCAGCTCAAAAAGGATTAAAGACTTGAATATAAGACCTGAAACAATAAACTACATGGAGGGAAATATAGGTATTAAACTTATGGTTCTTGGTTTCAGTGGCTTTTCTATGAACTTGACCCCAAAGCAGGGGAAGTAAAATAAAAAATAAATGAATGGGACTACATGAAACTAAAATGCTTCTGCACAGCAAAAGAAACCATCAGCAAAACAAAAAGGAAACCAACCAATTGAGAAGGGATATTAGAAAACAATACCTCTGATAAGAGGCTAATATCCAAAATAAATAAAGAACTCATACAATTTAACAACAACAAGATAATCCAAGTAAAAAATTGGCAGAGGACCTGAACAGAAACTTTTCTAAGAAGACATAAAGATGGCCAGCAGATACATGAAAACAATGTCAGCTTCACTAGCTACAAGGGAAATGCAAATCAAAACCCACGATAAGATACAACCTTACAACTGTTAGATTGGCTATTATCAATAAGGCAAGAAATAGCAAAGGTTGGAGATGTGAAAGGAAAGGGGGCTTTTGTATACTTCTGGTGGAAATGTAAATTAGTGTAGTCACTATGGGAAACTGTATGGAGATTCCTCAAAAAATTAAGAACTGAGCTACCATAGGACCCAGCAATCCCTCTTCTGTATCCATCGACAAAAATTGAAAACACTTACTCACTAAGATATAAGTACCTCTATGTTCAATGCAGTATTATTCACAATAGCCAAGACATGGGAACTACCTAAGTGTCCTTTGGCCAATGAATAGATAAAGAAGATGTGGTACAGTATACAGATAGATGATGGATAGATATACATATTGGTAGACATAATGGAATACTACTCATCAGAAAATGAAACATTGTTATATGTGACAACGTGGATGGGAGCATACTGAGTGAAATAAGTCAGACAGAAAAAGACAAGAACCATATGATTTTACTCATGTGGAACATAAAACTGAAAGCAACAAATGAACACTAAGAAAAAAAAACCCTCAAAGACACAAACAACAGAAGGGAGATTACTAGAGGCCAAGAGGTGGAGGGAGGATGAAGAGGGTAAAGGAGGTATATTAATTTATTATATTAATTATACCATATTATTATATTTTATTATATTGATTATATTATTATATTTATTATATTATGTTATGCTATATTGTATTATGAAATTAGACACCTGGAATTTATATAATGTTATTAACCAATATTACCTCAATACATTTAATTTTTAAAAAAAGGATGATGTAGGTTTATGGTCTTGTTTCCCCTAGCAACCCATCTCTTTGATCATCAGCTGCTTGCAACGTTTTCCTTTATAACCTTGCCTTATCCCCTCCATTTTGAAAAGTATCGTCGATTCATACGGAGGGCTACGTTTCCTGATTTACAAATCATCATGTGGATAAAGTCTCTTTTAATTTTTCAAAAAGTTTTCTTTGAAATGTTGTTTACCTTTTGGACAACAAAGATGGGATTTCAAGCGGCTCCCAGATGTCCTCCCTTCCCCAGGGGGAACTCACTCCACGGCGAGGGTCTGGAAGAGCGCCTGGGGCTCTAGTGTTGGGAGGCAGCAACCTGCGAGTCCTCTCAAATCCTCAAATCCCACGCTTCAGGTGGAGATCTGAGAGTTTTACCCTTGAGGGGAGGACCACCTCAACAAAGCGTTTCAGTTTTCTAGGGAAAGACGCCCCCATCAGAGATCGAGGTGTTAGACTTAACCCACTGGTTCCCAGCTGTTGGCTCGCGGAAGGGATGGATAATTCTGATTCTAGGGCGACATCTGCGGGCCACCCATCGCCTAGCACTCCTGCAGGAGAATATGGTTAAAAAGCATGTTTCAGAGGCCTGCAACTGGCTTGGTCTCTCCACGAAAATCACCTGGGATTAACTTTAAACTGGCCCCTTTGGGGGCTCTTTTGATATTCCTAATTTTATTTAAGGGCCCAATTAGAATAAAGATGTTTCTGGACCTCTCAAAAACAATGGAGAAGCTTTCACTTGGTATTTTGAATGTTTCAAAAGAAACCAAAAGGCCTCTATAGCCTTTCTGCATGAAAGTAATTGTCAATTGAATGATTCCTGGCTGGTGTGGCTCAGTGGGTTGAGCGCTGGCCTGTAAACCAAAGGGTCACTGGTTCGGTTCCCAGTCAGGGTACATGCCTGGGTTGCAGGCCAGGTGCCTAGTAGGGGGTGCACGAGAGGCAATCACACATCGGTGTTTCTCTCCCTCTCTTTCTCCTTCCCTTCCCCTCTCTCTAAAATAAATAAATAAAATCTTTTTTAAAAATTGAATGAGAGACTTAAAAAACGAGAGGAATGCTCTGGTGCATGCATCTCTCCTTCTACCTGGCTTTTCCTCCTTCCCCACTCCCTCTCCTTTCTCCGCCTACTCACCCACTGCCCCACCTGCCTGTCCTTCTCTAGTTCAACTCTCCCTTTTCGCCTCAGAAATTTCCCATCCTGAGTGAGTCTGTTATTCTCATGGTACCTTTTAAATGTCAGGGAAATACTTCTGGGGTAGATACTGCCTCTTATACCCCCTGATCCAAATTGTTATGCCATGTTAAAGAATTGTTAAGCCATGGTAAAGAACTTTCCAGACCCAAAAAGAATTCCCTTGAATTTTGAACCTTTAAATCTTATAAGTGCTTATCAAATTGGTTTCTTGAATCTTTATTAACTCAGCCATATGTTAGTTGCCAATGTTTTAGCTAAACAATGGATGGAATCAGCCCCCTCTTACAAGATTTTAAATTGCCTGAAGCCGTTGCCCTGGAAACCACCCAGAAGCAGACCAATAACTCACTTGAGGTACTTCTCAGATATTTTCAAGACAGTTAAGTGGAAGGCCATCCATGGATGTACTCAAAGGAAGTGATGGGGGACTTGAAAGTTGGAAAATTTTTGGTTTAAGTAATAGCTAATAAGCTTAGTAATCAATGCATGTAAAAGCTACTGTTCCGGGAACTGAAGGTATGACCCACCTTGATTCCAGGAGACCGTAGCAATTTTACCTTTGTCCCCAGGAGGACTGCAAGCAATGGAGATGCTACCTGAGCCATCATTGTACTGCAGGGTGAGCCGCCACCTCCCAGGACACAGATAAAGATCGCTGCCCGGGGCGAGAATGCTGCAGGTTTTCTTAATCCAATGAACTTTTCTCTGAATTAAAAGTGTACCTTTACCCACGCTTTGTTCTCCTTATGAAACTGGAAAAGCAGGCTTTCCTAACCCTCTCCACTTATTACGTAATCCAGATCAAAAGGGGCAAAAGGTCACTAAAGCGAAGCTTCAATTCTGTCAGCCTTTTTAAAAAATTTTAGGACATCTCCTTAGCCCCAGAGAATCTAAACCTTGACCTTTCCTTAATACAGGTCATATTGGCTTTCCCCAAGCCCCAAACTAGAAGACAACTCTGAGGGTTCTTGGGGCTTTCAGGATACTGCTGCAAGTGGCTCCCTGGTTTTTCCTTACTCTCCTAAACTTCCTAACAGCCCTTAAAAGCCTCTTCTTAGGACCCCTTTCGATAGACTGACAAGGCTGAACAATCTTTTACTAAGTTAAAGAAACAACTGACTCAGGCACCAATGTGAACACCCAAATTATTACCTTCCCATTTCCCCGTGCGTCCATGAAAAGGAGTAGCTGCCACTGCTACTTTAATTAAAACTACTGAAAAAATAGTTATCGGGTCTCCCCTCTCCCTGTCTGTGCTCCCCACGCAGTCAAGTCCGTTTTAATCTCCCATCACACTCAGCAGCGTTCTGTTAGCCACCTCGCCTCCTCTGAAACACTCTCTCCGCATCCAACAGTCACCGCTAGTCTCTTAATCCTTCAACTCTCCTTCCCTCCCTGACGATATTCCCCTACAGCACATTCCCGACAGACCAGTTGCTCCCTGACTAGATCTTCAAGACACTCCTTTCCTTAATGCTGATTGCAACTGGTTTACTGATGGGTCTTATCTCCACCCATTGATGGGCTCCTACCAAGCCAGTTGTGAATTGTTTCTTTAGAGGCGTCTCTAGAGTCAGGTCCACTTCCAAATGCTAGGTCTGCCCAAGCTGAATTATATGCAGTACCCATCAAAAACAAAGCTTTTATTCTTAACCTTCTAGACTCTCCCTTACTTCCTAGACAATTGCCTATTATAAAGATACAGGAACACTTTTCTGTGCAGGATAAAACTGGATTGGGAATCCCTTATCTGACATTGCTGCTAAATCAATCACAGGCTCTTACTCTCCCACTATGTTTCCTCTCACTTCTCTGCATGAGGCTGTGCCTTATTTCTAAGTGGCCAGAGCCCAAACCACCTCTTCAGACCCTGAAAAGGGGAAATCAATAAAACAAGGTTGCACTTCTGATTTAACTTGGCAGATATGGTTAAGACCAAGCTGCTGCCCAGTTCTTCCTCTTAGCCTTCAAAGAGAAGTTTTAACTTTTATTCATAACCTTACCCTTTGGAACACAGAAAAAATTATTCAGTTGGGAAAGTAATACTATCAGGGACCCTCCGCCACTATTGCACATCGAATTTATCAGGTATATAAAATTTGTCCTCAGTGCAATCCTGGCAAGCTGATATATGCTAATATAGGTCCCCTGCCTCTGCCAACAAAGCATTTGAAGTATGGCAACTTGATTTTACCTAACTCCCACCTTCTAAAAATTTGCATTTGTTTAAATTGTATGTTTTCTCACTGGGTTGAAGCTTTTCCCTACTGTCAGGCCACAGCCGTGGCCACAGGTAAAGTCCTGCTGGGAAAGATTACATCCACTTGAGGAACTCATTTCACGGGACAGATTGTCCAAGCCATTTGCAAAATCTGGCCTGTTTGTCAACACTTCCATTGTGCGTACCGTCCCTGATCTTCTGGTTTGGTAGAACACACGACAGCATAATTAAAACTCAATTGGCCACCATTTGTAGGGCATTCAGACTCTCATGGCCCAAAGCTCTCTCTTTGGTTCTTCTTACTCTTTGCTCCACCCCATTTTGTAAAAGGAGATATAAACTGTTTCCTGATGCGGATCCTGGCCTGCAGGATCCATGTATTGTGGCCTCAAGACAAACAAAAGCATACGGACTACAGAAGTTCTGTGGAGAAAAAGGGGGTATCCTGGCTGCTCTCTAAGTGAGAGAGAGGGCCCGAGAGAGTGGGCCCGGAGCAGGCTTTGATTGCTTTTCTGGGCACATTACATTGAGGGTGGTTTTCATTTACTATGCACAGGTCCTTATTGACTATGCATAGGTTCACTGTAGGTGATTACCTTTTAAAGATAACAAAGGAAAGAATGCTACTAATTCAAAGAGAAGGATGTTACAGATCCAGGGTAAAAGTGATTGAACTGCTTACACTCCATACTTGGGAGGTTTAGCACAGACTTTGAGGAAGTTACTTTAGACATACGCAGTAAACATTTGTTGCCTCAATCCAGGGTGAGGGAGTTTTAGCAAAAGCAAGTCTCATAGCAGCCTAGGTACAATGCAGACTTGATTCCCCACGGGAAAACCTGTCCGTGGACGTGGGACCTGCTTGCTGAACGTTGCGTCCCACTGAGTTTTTCGAGTGGAAGCTGGGCTACAATTCCCACGATATGCGAAACGGTTCCCTACAGTCTCCTTTTGAAGTAGTAGCAGGAAGAACTCTAAAGTTTGACTGAAAGATTTATCGACCAACTCTTATAAGAGGAGAGCTTTTATATTATTGTCAAGAATTAATTAATGCCTTGCAGAATAACTCTAACCTTATTAAAGATTTCTTCCATTGTACACTCCAGGGAGACAAAGACCAGCTTCCCCATTCACAGCCAAGAGACTTTGTCTATTCTGCCTAACAAAGTTCCTTCAGGATGAGAAGCAGACATTTCTCCAGAACAAGAAGTAGATGCTCTTTTAAAAAACGTAGACAAGCCCGGCTGGTGTAGCTCAGTGGATTGAGCGCAGGCTGGGACCCAGGGGGTCCCGGTTCGATTCCTAGTCGGGGCACATGCCTGGGTTGCAGGCCAGGTCCCCAGTGAGGGCCATGTGAGAGGCAACCATACATTGCTCTTTCTCCCTCCCTTCTCCTCTCTCTAAAAATTAAATAAAATAAAATCTTTAAAAAAAATAAAAAACTTAGATGGTCTTAAGAGTAAAGAAACTGACACATCGTGCCTGAACTTTCACCAGAAATGCCTGACTGTGACAATTCTTCTTTTACCCTATTTCTTACCATTTTTATCCTCTTATTTCTAGTCGAGAACCCCCAGACTCTCACTCAAGATCCTCTAGAATTATCCTGGGATCTCTGTGTTTTTTGCCCCGGTATGAATTCCTAAACCCTTAACATTCCCCATTAGTTCTGTACCTTCTGACCTGTCCTCCATCCCTTACTTTAAATTGTTAAATCATTTTTACTCTGCCTTTCCCACCTTCTTTACTGTTTAAGCTTTCACCTGTTACAATGACAACCAAATCAAGCATTCCCTTTCTTCTTATTCCTTTTTATAACCACCTGTGCTTGGAAAAGGTAATGCCTTGATGAAGTTCTCCCAAAGCACCGCTGAAGGGGCAACATCTCTGATTGTTGGATATGCCACCAACTCTCTCAGCCAATAGATGACCAATATTTACTGTTAGTTCCTGTAACATTTTGACACTGTTCCTGACCCTTTCATTTACTGAGACTTGTCCCCTTCAAATTTGACCTTTCAATGAAATGTCATTAAGGTAGGAAAAGCCTCTTTCCCCTATTTACCACTAACCTCTGTTCCTGTCAACACTGACAAAACTGAATTTAAATCTAAGTTTGACCTCAAACCTAGCCCTTCTCAGTCCTCTCACTATATACTTCAAAAACGCACACAGGGTGAAAAATGAGAAAGAAATATGGCTAATTTATGTAGAATTCATCTGTCTATCAAATATCGAGCAGACAGATTTTGGCCAGCACGGGCACAGTTCCACCATGAATCAGATACATTTTTTTCTGTTATACCTGTGAGTCAGTATACAAATGAGAGCTCTCTTCTTTTAACCCTCACCCGAGAATATGTTTGTTGATTTGAGAGAGAGAAGAAAGGAGAGAGAGAGAAACATCAGTGTGAGAGAGAAACATCAATGTGAGAGAGAAACATCAACTGGATGCCTCATATGTGATTGGACCAGGAACCACACCTGCAACCTAGTTATGTGCCCTGAATAGGAATCGAACCCACAACCTTGTGGTCTATAGGACAATGCTCCAACCAACTGAGCCACCTGACCAGAGCTAGGCTACGCCTTTTAAGATAAATTCTAAATGGAAATTTCCCACATCTTAGAGGGATGAATTAACAGCAGAAATATCAAAACTACATAAGGCAGAAAAATTACAAAATTTTGTTCAACAACACCTATGAAAAAATCATAATGGGTAGGGGAAGAATTCGTTGTTGCTGCTGTTAAAAGAATATAAATAAGCAGGGATTAAAGAAAAGTGAAGTGTCTAAAAATATCTTGCTAAAAAGAAAGTGTTTCATGTGGAAAATTGCAACATAGCGATCACAAGAATAATGTACCAGCCGCACTGCTGAGTCAGTCACACTTGAACTCAAGTCCAGGGATCGGATAATTTCTCTCTTTTTACTAGTCAAAAGCCATTTGCTAGTAATACACATATTAAATATGTTTATATTTTATAATATATGTACGTAGTTTTTGAACATTCTTTAATACTCTGTGTAACTGTAGAATGGAGACTGCACAGGAAATTGACCAGTGCATTGAAACAATGAAAAGTCCCTTTAAGAACAAGAATATTTCCTAACACGTGGAAAGTCTGTGAGTCATTAGGTGCGGGGATTTCCAGGATATGAAGAACGGATGCCTCTTGACACTTGTGAATTTATATCAAGTGAGTCTTATTCTTAAGTATTTTTAAGGAAGAAGATGAAACATTACTGTATCTACTAACCTCCCAGAAAAGCATTCTAATGTCTAGCTGAAATTGCTTCTTCTGACAAATTCATTTTTCCTAATGTAGCCTACAATGTAAAACAAAAATTCCAAAGAATATCTACATATAACCCATAGACACAGACAGCAGTGTGGCTATGGCCCAAAGGAAGAGGGGTGGGGGCTGGGCGGAGGTGGGCAAAAGTGGGAGAATGGGAACATCGGTAATAGTATCAACAATAAAAATAAAGTTTATAAAAATGATATCGAGTACCAAAAAAAGAATGTTACTTCAAAACTCATTTGAACCCTTCTGTGGTCACAATTCGCCAAACGAGTCTTTCCATTTGCGGTATAATGCAAAAGAGTAATAAAATAAAATTATTTTTATAGTGAGTGATTATATTTTTAAAATCCCCACATAGGTCTGAACCATAGAGTTAAACTAGGCTTTAGGGTCTCTAAGCTTCAGAAGCTGTGTTATGATGCAGGAAATCGAGCTGAGTTTCAAAGTAGTCAACCACATTGGGCTGTTCAACTGAGGGGAAGCTGTAAAATAGCCTAGTAGTTAGTACTTTGAAAAAAGGAATGTAAATCCACAAATCTAAATTGTTTTACTTATTTTTAATTAAAAATTTACTGGGGTAACATCAGTTAATAAAATCATATAGGTTTCAAGTGTATAATTCTGATACATAATCTGTATATTGAATGTTTATCACTCAAAGTCAAATCTTCAAAGCCATATATTTAACCCTCTTTACCCTTACTACCCCCAGCCCCTTTCCTTCTGGTAAACACCATCCTGTTGTCTGTGTCTATGAGCTTTCTTTTGTTTTTGTTCTTATTTGTTCATTTGTTGCTTTTAATTTTATGTCCCACATAAGAGTGAAATCATAAGGTTCTTGACTTTTTCTGTCTGACTTATTTCACTTAGCATGATATTCTCAAGATCTATCCATGTTGTTGTAAATGGCAGTATTTTATCTTTTCTTATGGCTGAGTCATATTCCATTGTATATATGTACCACATACTCTTTTTTCAATCATCTACCTAGGGATACTTCGGCTGTTTCCATGTCTTGGCCACTGTGAATAATGCTGCAATGAACACAGGGGTGCATATATCTTGGCAAATAAATGTTTTCAAATTTAATCCAGAAGAGGGGTTGCTGTGTCATATAGTATCTCTATTCTTAATTTTTGGAGGAACTTCCATACTGTTTTTCCCAGCAGCCATAGCAATTTACACTCAGCAGTGAATGAGGGTTTCTTTTTCTCCACAACCTCTCCAACACGTGTGATCACTTGCCTTGTTGACAATAGCCCCTCTAATAGGTGAGGTGATATCTCATTGTAATTTTGATTTGCACGTCTCTCATCACTAGTGTAGTTGAGCATCATTTCATATATCTGTTGGCTATGTGCATGTCTTATTGGGAGAAGTGTCTATTCAAGTTCTCTGCCCGTTTTTTAATTGGATTGTTTGTTTGGTGTTGAGTTGTATGAGTTCTTTATATATTTTGGATATTAATCCCTTATCAGGGGCTGCAAATGAAGGATGAAGAAAAAGCATAAAAGATAAAAAGACACTCATATTGCTACATAATAAATACTTACCCTGCGAGCCCAGCTTTGTGCTAAGTGCTATAAAGATGCTGCGTTTGTCTCCTCAGTCAACAACTGTGTGGTAGCAAAGACCAAAGGTGAGATGGGCCCCACAGGTGTCAAGGAAACACTAAGGGGTGAGTAAGGCCTGGAAGAAGCCAAAAAAATTTTGTCCACCAAAACAAAACAATATTTTTGAAGCCACTTCTATTTTCTCATGGTCAGCCTACTTCTGTTGATGCGTACCATTTCATCACTTCCCCCTTTTGTTGTCTGGAGTGAGGAGACTGCCTTGGTGCTGGGTAAACTCCCTTGTCCTCCTTAAGCAAGAAAGGAAATCCTGATATGAACACACAGCCACCAAACAAGTTAATATTTTTATGTCTTGGAGTTGAACTTCCTAAAATACAGATAAAGTGTTCATTCCTCAAGATTCTTTTTCCTTGAAACTTACCAGCAAAACACTCTTGGACTCAGAAACTGAGGAGAGGGAGAGAGGAAGAAGGAGAGAGAAAAAAAGAAAAAGAAAAAAAAATGAGTTTATCCAAATCATCCGCCTCACAGTGCACAGGTAAAATTTGCAATTTTCCTTTTTTTTTTCCATTGATTTCTTTTTTGGAAGAGGTGATAAATATGTTGAAGGACAAGACAATAGGAAAGCACAGTAAAGAGAGACAGACAATGAAACAGAGTAAAATAAAAGAATGGTTAGAAGAGTATCTGATATACTGGAAAGATCGCTGGACTGTTCAGGGATTGCTACAACTCTTTCTACCTTCTGCGTGATTCACTGTGTCCCACTGAGCAAGGCATTCACTTCTCTGGAACTCACTTTCCTTGTCTGTAAATGTGTGCTGGGAAGAAGGAGAAGAGGAACTACTAGATGAATTCAAAGTTTTATATGATTGATTTACAAAAGGCTTGGGAAATGAGGTACTGAAAAGAGGAGAGCAACAGAGAGACAAGAAAAACAGAGAGGATAAGTGGAAAGAAGGGAGAAAGATAGGGAATGAAGGGGGGAAATGGGAGTGACTTAAGAATGAAAAACTTGGCATATCTGTCCAAATTCATCAGTCAGTCTTAAAATTAGTAATGCATCACTCTATTGTTCTACACTGTTCTGGCAGTGTGGTCCCTAGACCAGCAGCATCAGCTGCTCCTGGGGACTTATTGGTTCCATACCAGCGCTGACTGAGTTCTTAACTCTGGGGATGAGACCCCGCAACCTGTGTTCTAACAAGTCCTCCAAATAATTCTGATATATACTGAAGCTTGAGAATTACTTAATATAGACAGTGCAAGAGGAAGGAAATATGTAAGGTTAAATTAGAATTTCTTATTACTCTTGCTTGGGAAAGATTGACCGTGTTTATGTCTTTCTACAGAGAGAGGATGCTTCTCTTCCCCAGTCATCTTGTGGACTGCTGCTGGGATCTCCATCCTACTCCTCAGTGCCTGTTTTATTACCAGATGTGTCGGTGAGTTCTGAAGGTCAAATTCAATCTCCCTGGTGAATATTAGGAGTAAATTCTTTCTTGCTGCCCATAGGTTCTCTTTTCCCATAAAGAGTCTTTATATTCCACTTTTACCCCTATTTATCTCCAGGTTATTCCTCAAGCCAGAAACACCAACTAATATAGAACAGTTACCAAATTTCAGTAACCTCTGATGCATTTTCCATGAAGACAGTTTTCATATCTGCGGTGGCCTTGAGTCCTTCTCTTTGTCCCCCTGCTATTGATTAGTGTAACTCTTTCTATAAAGTCCTAGCCACAGACATGACAAATCATTTTTTGGAAGAAAGGGTAGAGAGGGTTAGACTTGACACAAGAGAGAATGATAACACTTTTGTTTTCCCTGGGCCTTTGGGCCTGAAATAAAGTGCATTCACTTCTATAAATTAGGAAAACCATAAAATGTATATTCCTTCTTCTTTCTTTCGGTAAATCTCAGTGCCTTTCCATGCAGAAAGAAAAATAAACAGTAAGAAAATATGATAGTTGTTGGCTCTTTTCTTATAAATACAAAAATGATAAAATTTATTTGATCAACACCCAGCTGGTGTGGCTCAGTGGATTGAGTGCGGGCTGTGAACCAGAGGGTCCCGGTTCGATTCCCAGTCGGGGCACATGCCTGGGTTGCGGGCCAGGTCCCCAGTGAGGGCCATGTGAGAGGCAACCATACATTGCTTTCTCCCTCTCTTTCTCCCTCCCTTCTCCTCTCTCTAAAAATAAATAAACAAAATCTTTAAAAAAAATTTATTTGATCAAGAGTAATGAACATGAACTGTGCCCATGTCCTTACAGTGACATATCGCATCTTTCAACTCTGTGATGAGAAAAGGGTCCAGCCACATGAGGAGTTCTTGGAATTCTCCTGCTACAACAATGGAACGGGTAAAGCATTCCTTAAATCGGAACATCAAAATTTTCTTAGCAATATTTTTGGTTTTCCAGGTTGATTTGGGGATAAATAAAGCAGTTAGAGTAGGTCCTGTTTTTCAAAAACAAAATGTAAAATCTCGCCTGTACTGTAATAGAAGGTTGAGAAGTTGGGTAAGAAGACAGGAAATGAATTAGCATTGGAGCAGGAAATCTCGCGGATATGATAGCAAACTTTTAGAATAAATTTGAGGTATATATCAAAACAGTAAATCTAGAAGTGGATGGTGTTATCTTCTGGAGTGGACTATTTTTTAAAATTCATCACCTGCTTCCAAAATGAAGTACAGAAAAAAAATGTATAGAATAGGGAATTTGGAAATACCTCAGAAATATACTTGGTATGCTCTTATGTATAGCACCGTTCTAACTCTTAGAAAAATGCCATGCGACACTAGAAAATGACTTCCTCCTTTGGGCTATAATTTCTTCACCATCAAATCGAGAGAGTCTGGACTGTTTATTTTTAGTCTAAGAAATTTGGTCATCTGTACAACCAGCTTGGAGATTTTGTTGAGAGTACGTTACTTGGGCAACATGAGAGATGGTTGCTTAGATGTCATTCAGATAACATGCATAACTTTCTCTGACCTTGGCAGTCTAAGAATAGATAATAGGGTTATATCAATCACATAATTGAGATAGCTAGTATTAAGATATATCCAGAAAATAAGGAGTATGCTCAAAAGACAAGAATATTGCTCTTTGTGCTTACTGACATAGGACTTATCTAAAGTCTTAAATAGTAAGATAGGGACAGGGAGATATGAACAAGGGGTTTATAGGCTTATGACTATAAATGATGGACTTCATTGGGCCAGATGAAACTTTCTATTTTCTTATTCAGTTCATATGGGACATTCATAGAAACTTCTCCCCCTTTAGGTTCAGTCAAGAATTGCTGTCCATCGAGATGGGTCCATTTTCAATCTAGCTGCTACTTTTTTTCTACAAACACCATTACCTGGTCAGCAAGTGTAAAAAACTGCTCAAGCATGGGAGCTCATCTGGTGGTTATCAACACGCAGGAGGAGCAGGTAGTTGAAAGATCGCCGCCCCCCCCTCCCCGCCACCCCCCTGTCCCCGTCAGTGCAGTATTCTCCACATAATCTATCCCTTCTTCCACACGTGTGTGCAATGCTTGGACTACAATGAATATTTTTAAATGAATGTAATGAAATGCATGCCCTTCTTACTATTTCTGTAAGTCAATACCTACTCCAATGTATTTTCATTTCTAGAAGAGTCCAAGAAAAAAAAATTTCCATGTTTAGTTCTTTTATTGTAAAGCAGAAAAAACAAGGCGAGGAGTCCATTTTAGAATGACCATCATGCTTATAAATGTATTTGAAAGAGCAAAAGCAAATAGTGCCCGTGAGCTTTGAGCTGTGATTAATAATGTTTTTGTATTAATCTATGTAGTAGGTTTTGCTACAAATAACAGTAGATAAACTTTGAATGAGTTATTGAGAAACTTGTTTGTTTAAGGCTCTTTTTGTTTCATTTAATTTTATGTTGTGTCTATTTTTACCACAAATTAAAAAACCGGAAGATAACCCCCTATGATGTTGATATTTCAGGGCCACGTATCTATCATCTTTAGTCCAGATCCTACTTTATCTCTTTAAATAACAATTACCTCAACGCTTACTTAGAATTGAAATAACTGATCTCCTATTTTTTTGACCGCGTATCTTCCATAGGAATTCCTTTTCCATCAGAAACCTAAAAACAGAGAGTATTTTATTGGACTAACAGACAAGGAGACTGATGGTCAGTGGAAATGGGTAGATGGCACACCTTTCATGAAATCTCTGAGGTAATTCTCTTCTTGTAGGAGAATTTAACACTACCCCAAACCCTAACATTAGCCCATTGTTGGCGGGAGTTCTCAGAACCCCCTTCTGTTCCATGAGATATATTCAGGTCCATCCTATTGCTCATTTTCTGAGACCGTCTTAAATATGAAGGGAAGTAGGTGAACGTGAAAAGAGGAGCAGAACTGAATACGAATACTTTGGAAATGCAGCAGGAGCAAAGTGTGAAATTCAGAGTCTTAAGCTCCAAAACTGTAATAACTGAGACAAAAATAGTGATTTTTAGAAAGACAGAAGATTCTTATAAGGTGTAAAAGGGAACCCTGTTGATAATGGCTTAATAATGGCTTTACAGCATTAGAGCACAGCATTCTGGAGTTTTCAAAGTTCTAATCTCATTCACGGTCTCATTTAACCTAAATTACATCTTTCTGAGATGCGTCGATATGATTGACTTCACTTAACATTTTAGGAAATTAAAGTCCAGGGGGCGTCGGTCAGTTCTGGGAGTGCAGCCCACACGCTCTGATACTTTAAAAAGTTGCTTCACTACAACACAGTAACACCATTGAAGTGTACACCTAAGTTAATATGAACTCTGTGTAGAATAAAGGGAACCACATGTGACATGACACACAAGTGCAAATAAAACAAATCCACCAGGACATCAGTTGTTCCCATAACCTCTCCTTCGGGCTCTAAGTCTTTGAGGGTGCGTGACGGAATGGAAGGTGGAAAGATCCAGTGCGGCCTCACAACTCACAAACTCTACGACTTAGACAAACAGTTTAGCTTTTCTGAGATCCCTTTTCTTCATCAATAAAAGGGTGGGAAGGGTGAAAGTGTTAAGCCCAGTGAAAAAGAAAGACTGATGAACACAGACAACAGTTTGGTGATTGCCTGAGGGAAGGGGAGGTGGGGGAGTAGAAAGGGTAGAGGAAAGATAAATGTAATGGAAGGGGACTTGACCTGGGGTGGTAAAGTCACAAGACAATATACAGATGATGTATTATAAAATTGTATAACTGAAACCTGTGTAATTTTATTAACCAGTGTCACCCCAATAAAGTCAATTTTAAAAAATAGAGATTATAATACGTACCTCACAAAATTGTTGTGAAGTTAAATAACACAAGTAACTTGACTAGTGTATTAGGTCACTTTACCTCTTGTAGCTGGGATTTAAAGTTTCCCATGTTTTTGTTTTTGTTTTGTTTTTTTCAGCTTCTGGGATGTGGGGGAGCCCAACAACTTAGCTACTGTGGAGGACTGTGTCACTATCAGAGACTCTTCAAATCCTAGGCAAAACTGGAATGATGTACCCTGTTTCTTCAGCTTGTTTCGGATTTGTGAAATGCCAGTAAAAAATATTCTGAACAAACAAAAATCTCCAAGAACAGAAAGCACAAGTTAAATGTATAAATGAGGAGGAACAGGACTGTGGACAGAGCCACAACTCCAACAAGAGAAACGTGTGCATTGCATTTCATAAGGACTTCAAAAGTGTTTGCAGCTTCGATGGAAATAAAAATAAGTCATTTTGAATGTTATAATTCATGATACTGACTGAAGTACATTTTTCTCTGTATTAGTCTCTCAGGCCTTCTCAGAATTTACCAGGCAATTCTCTAGCAAATGCTGTGAGAAGAAAGGCATGCTCCTTTTGGTACACTTGCTTCGTTTGTGAGAATTTAATGAAAATACAAGGATAAACAGCAAGTGCAGAGTTCATCAAAGAAGAAGGTTTTGGAAAGCGCCTTTGAACAATCACCCAAATCCAGGCTCTGTGTCAGCTCTTCTTTCTAGTTTCTGAAAAGACTATCTTCTCTTCCTGGGTTCATACTGTTTTTATCCACTGCCCAAGCATATATCTTCAATATGTTCTGTACAAGGAGTACGAAACTTCTTCAAGTCATGAAACTTACTATTGCTAAAAAAAACTGGTGTGGACTTTTGGGCCAAGGGCCTTTACTGCACCTTGTTAAGGAAAGGCCATGCTAACCTTCAGCTCCAAACAGACTGCCATGCAGTCCACACCGTTTTTTCTCTGTTCTCTTCGGTTGACTAATTAGATCTCACCTGAATTTGTATCTATTGCTCAGCCAGGGCCAGAGTTCAATAGTCAAATTATCCTAAGAAAACATTTGGCTTCACAGTTTTCTATTTCAAGCCTATCCACTTATTGCATAATATTCTATTAATATTGGTAGAGTTACTCAAGAATATGTAAATAGCATGGCAGCTTTTATAAACATGTTTCTTGCACACAGCACCATAAGGAGACCCTCAAAATTCATACACTGAAATCAATGTGTAATTATTGAATGGGAAAATCCAACTGAACAAGTACATATAATATATTGGCTGTCTTTACAAATCTTTATTTCCCTTAGACATAAGTGGTTTTGATATCTTTTAAACCAAAATTGGTTTTGAAATCTTTTAAACCAAAAGTCTTTCAACCTAAAAGTAATCCAATATATTTTAAACTCTCTAACTCTCTTTTTCAAATCATAAACATCAATGAGAAAACATTGAAAAGCCTACGGAGATTTTTTTGTTCATTGTTATTTTCTGGTAGGTAGCTATAATTTGATTATTTTTCATTTCATTTCAATATTTAAAGACATGAAAACTTCCTATGACTTCAAACATTAAGTGGCAGGATGGAAAGATAAAGAGATGGAAGATTATGTATATATATTTATATATTTATATGTATATATATTTCCCCTTATCCATGGTTTTGCTTTCCATGGTTTCAGTTACCTGTAGTCAACTGCAGTCTGAAAATACTGAATGAAAAATTCTACAAATAAACAATTCATGAGTTTTGAATTGTTTACTCTTCTGAGTAGCATAATAAAAACCTCACACCATCCCACTCTGTCCTGCCCAGGACATGAATCAGCCCTTTGTCCAGTGTCCTATCTCCATACTGCAGATGCTACCTGCCCATCAGTCACTTAGGAATGTCTGTCTCCATTATCAAATCAGCTCTCACAGTATTGAAGTGCTTGTGTTCAAGTAACCTTTATTTCATTCAATAATGACCTCAAAGGGCAAGGGCAGTGAGGCTGGTAGTTCAAATATACCAACACAAGCTTTAAATTGTTTTTTGTTAAGTGAAAAGAGTGTATAGACAAAAACCATAAAACATGGACACATACACACGCTTTCAGAAAGGAATCATACAACAGATGATGCTTTTAAAATATTAAATTTAATTTTACTTAAATTTTAGAAATAACAAATTGAAGTGAAGTTATTCTGAAATTTCAAGAATTGTTTAGACCTTATAAGTTAGCATAAAAAATTGTTTCCTAATGGCCCCTCTGAAGTAAATAAAAATGACAAAGAATCATATAAAATGTTCTTCTTGCCCTTCTGTTTTTTTTTCCCCCCAATCTCCTTTTCCTTTTCCCTTTCTTAACAATAGAGTCTTAAAATGACTCATCAGATGGTGCAGAACAAGGTAGCCTGTACGTATGTAGGATGCATGTATGGGGATGAGGCGGGGTGGGGTGCAAAATTTCGTCCCTCCCCCAGGGATTTAGAACCTGAGTGGGTGAACTGTGTAAGGGGATGGGTTGGAGTAGGAAAGGTAGTAAGGGTTGGGGGATCCATTGGACTCCAGAGGCCCTCCTGGTGAAGTGGCAGACTGGCCCAAACCGTGGAAGCCTGAATACTTTGAGGAGTGTGGATGTCTGAGTCACAACTGGAGGAGTCACAGGGCACATGGTGGGATGAGGAAGGTCGCACAGCCAAACCCTAGCAGGTTGGCTTACAGGTCTCACAATCAAGTTTTGTCCATAAAACTTGCACATTTGGTCATTTATTGTTGGGTATCTTATAGTTAGATTGCTATTGTAAGTGTAATATTTTATATAAGAATACACTTTTTATATTTTGCTGGTATTATATAGGAATATTGTTGTTCTTTGTGTATTGATAATTTATTTAGAAACATTGCTTAATTTTGCTATTATTTTTAAAATACTTTAGCTACAGATTCTCTTATATTTTCTATGTAGATAATTATATTGTCTACATACTTAGCTATTCAGGACTGTAGTCACTGAACATTGACCACTGGATCTACTTGAGATATGAAGAGAAGTGTAAAATACACACCAGATGTTGGAGGACTAAACTGGAAATAAAAAGAAAATCTGCCACTAATAATTTTATACTGATTGCATGTTAACATGATAATATTTTGGATAATAAATTACTAGAATACTTTTTTGATGTGGTTACTGGAAAATTTAAGCATATATGACTCATATTTTTGCCTTGCTTTGTATTTCCTTTAGACAATTCTGGTCTGCAAATAATGATTTTTTGGGTTTTGGGGTTTTTTTTTCCTTTCCAGTTCTTCTGGTCATACTAAGCTAACTAGGAGTCATACAGAAGTTGCTATAACTGAACATACTTGTTTTGTTCTTGACTTTAAATAAAATCCTTCTAATGATTTATCATTAAATATAATATAATATAATAAATTTGGAGTACAGCCTGTGTGGAAAATCCCTTTTCTTTCTTATTTGTTGAATGTTTTACACTAAATGGTTTATTGGAGCTTTTTGTTGTTCTTTTTGTTTTGGTTTATTTATTTTTTTTAGGTGATCCTTAACCACCTCTTTTACTACCAATTGTTAACATTAAAATGTTAATTGCTAAATGTTAATATCAGTTATATCAATAAGTTTGTATACTATGTACATACATAAATTGTTTAAAGAAACATTTTCTGTAGGGATTATAAATTGAAAATAACTGTTTTCTACATATTCCTTATTCCCATGCTCAAGAGGCAAACACATTCAACTCTTTAGATGTTTCTTCTGCTGATGCATTCTATGTTTCTAAATAGTATAGTTTCTGTTTTATCTAATATATACACTATAATGCCTTGGTTTTTTCAGTTTTGTATAATGTGGCCATTTCTCCACATTAATAAAAACAAGAGTCTCTCTCTCTTTCTCTCTCTCTGTCACACATACCTCCCATGTCTCTCATATCACTATATCATAATTTAATTTTGTTAAATAAATATTCAACACTTACATTATTATAATATGTAAATGTTATTCACAGCTGAATTATGTACTGTGTCATGATTACTTATACCCTCTTAAACACATTTT
>PVJI01017761.1:0-34879 GCA_004026765.1 Micronycteris hirsuta | reverse complement strand
CCTGGCAGGGTGGCCATGACAGGCAACCGCAAACCTACCCAGACACGCCTCCAGGGCACCTAGCAGCGGCCTGCCTGGCCTGAGTAAGGAGGAAGTGACTGAGCGCTTCAAAACCAAAAGCAGGTGACACCGACGCCCCTCGCCTAGGCTGGCTTTCCAAGGCCCCAGATCACACTTTATTTAAAGGAGCCAGAGGGGCTTGTGTTAGAGATGAGTCGTGGGCACCCCTGCAGAATCAGCCACAAGGGGGCAGGCAGATCCGGCCCAGAGGAGAAGCAGGACCCTTCTGGGGCGGAACCACCTTCCCTTCCCACAGAGCTCTGCCTGGGCTGGAGGACCTGCAGGGGCCGACTCCCACCTGATGGGGGTTGGTTGTATGAGGATGGGGTAAGATTTATCCTTAGAGAGCATAAAAACTTTAAAAAGAAATTTTAACCTAGAGAATCCATCCAATTCCAATCAAAATCCTAGCATGCTTTTTAAAAGATATGAATGAGCTGATTCTACAAATTATAAGGAAAGGCAAAGGAGCTTGAATAGCCAGGATTCTGAACTCTCCTTGGGCAGACAGGCAGGAGCATGGGCAGAGAGGTAGGTGGGTGACTGCCCGGCATGGCTGTGGAGGGGTGAGGCCCTGGGGCACCTGCCTCTGATCCTGCAGGAGCCACCAACGGAGGAAACACACGGGCCCCACGGCGTATCTGGACAGACAACGGACTCTGCTGAGTGATGCCCCCCACTGGCGGAGGGCACCACGTGAGGGAAGCTCTACCATGGGGTCCCGCCCACTAGTTCCTTGGTCACACAGGCTTATGTCTCATGTCTACTCACCTACCTACCCTGCTGTCTGCCCAGCTACCGCCCCATCTGCAAAGTCAGCTCAGGCCTTTGCACACGTTAATCCTGCCTTTTCCAGGTGTGTCTGCAGTCCCTCACTCTCTCAGGAACGCCCCAAAGTGTCGCCTTCCAGCCCAAAGCCCCGGCACTAGCTGAGTAAACAGCTATGGCATTTGCTCCACTCCCTAGGGAAGCGGGTTTGCTTTTCTCCTCGTCTTTCAGCTGAAGAAACTCCAGTGAGGAGGCAACGCGACTTGCCCGAGGTCAGACAGCGGGCAGCTGGCAGGGCCTGGCCTCAACCCGGAGCTGCTTCTAAGTCCTGAGCTCGCTCCATCCGCCTTGCTCCACCATTCCGCTGCCGCTGCCAAATGCAGAGTGGCCTCCATACTCATATCCCTGAGTCCTGCCCAGTGTCAGAGAAAGTGTGCGACGAACTGGCCCTGCCATGCGTCTGCGCAGTGCCTGCATGGCCCTCATTAAACCTTCCTCCTGTTCAGTGACCTGTGTAGAGCCCGGCAGGGGTTCCTGAGTAGGGGTGGGGCATGTCTGTCCCCACCTCCCTGACAACAGGTCCCATCATGCACCCTTCCACACTGCTGCTTCTGGGTGGTTACGGGAAACCAGTGGAGGCCAGCCCAGGCCGGATGGCCCCGGCGAGGCTCATACACAGGGAGAGTTTGGACCCGATTCTGCAGGTGCTGCAGAGCCAAGCCACTGAGGGCTATGAGGACAGAGGAGACATAACGTGAGGGTCCGAAGAAAAGGCTGGTGGCTAACAGTCAGACAGCCAATGGGGGAAAGCATGCAGAGAAGGCTCCAGCTAGCAAGAAGGGAGGTACTTTCAGGTCTCAACAGGGCAGCCGGGGGTGGAGAGGAAGGAACGGGGAAGGACCGGGGAAGCGACACTGAACGCAGAGGCGGGAGGACGTGAGAGCCAGCAGCGACCGCAGGACAGCGCAGGCAGGGGGCTGTGCGTGGGCGTTACCTGTGCTTCTCGCCCTCCTCCTCTTCCTCCTCCCCTTCTCTGAGCTGCTTGGTCTTGGGCTCCCCATCTTCCTTGTCCTGCAAAGGAAGGGAGAGAACCGCCTGCTCAGATGAATGTCCCTCCTTCCGGTCCACGCTGCCTGGGCAGCTCATGAAGAACAACGCATCTCAGGGGGCAGACACCCAGGCAAGGACCGGCATGGAGTCCCAGCCTCCGAGCGGGGCACCTGCCTGCTGAGGTTAACTGACGTCACCTAGCTGAAGACGCACTCTTCACCCCCCAACTGCCCCCCCTCCCTGCAGAGGTCAAAAGCCCATGACCCCAGCCCAGGCCCCGCCACGAGTGGCCTTCAGAGAAGGCTAGCAGGAGGAGCCGGAAGGTTTTAGGCAGTGAGAACAAAGCTGACACTCACCAAGTGTGGTCTGTGCCACAGAGGGCTCAGACTGGCCACCCCCACCCCCAGTTGAGCTGGAGAGACTGGGGAGGGGCAGTCACGGCCATCCAGGGAGGACAGGCCCCTGACCCCCACTCCAGAAATGCCTCATTGTCCCTTTAGGAGGAACAAACTCAGACTCAGCCCAGGCTTGGAGCAAGACTCACCTGTGACGCGTGTGGGGAAAACAGGGGCGAAGGGGAACTAGCCTGAAGTTTCTAAGGGAAAAATTCCTTATAAGTCTGGTCTTCCTCCTGCCTCGACCTCTCTGCAAGTCTGGAGAAGGCAGGTTCATCCAACCTGACACAGCACGCTTCTCCAGGCCCCGAAGACGGCCATGGCCCCGCGGCTTCCAGCCACAGCAGGAAAGCCTTCCTGGGCTTTCCCCTCACCGCACTGCGGCCAGAGCAGCCTCACCCTATGGACAAGTGCACCCACGGGTGCGTGCGCCCACCTCCACATGAATGCGTCTGAAGGCGTGTGACCATGCCCTCGGAGCCTGTGAGAGGCCCAGGACAGAGCTCTGCCTAGGGCCGGCCTGCCTGTCCGGGCGGCCCTCCAGGGGGAGCCACTGAGCGCCTCGTGGCACCCGTCTGCCTTGGACTCCTGTGGAGTGGCGCTCTGAGATAAGGAGCAGGCACTGACATGTAAATCAGAGCTGGAACAGCTGCCTGCCCTGCCTGTCCTACAAGTCTGTGCTGCCACTGACAGCTGCCTCCCCAAGAGTGGCACTGGCTTGGAGTTGCTTCCCGCCAGCTTGCACAGTGGACCCAGGGGATCACCAGACCCCGGCACTCCTGGGCCACACGCCTGTGGGGGAGAAGACCAGGGAAGCCAGACTGGAGGCCTGGCCCAGAGAACGACCTTTGAGATATGAACAGATCAAGATACCCGCCCCCCAACCCCCTTGCAGCCCAGGGCAGCTTGGTCTCATGGGACAAGGCAGCAGGAAGGAGTGACAGCAGCTGCCCAAAAGACAGGCGGACCTGGCTCTGTGGGGTGGGTGGGGAATTCCTACTGAGGGAGGAGCAGGGCATGGGTGTGCAAGGAGGGGGAGACAGGAGTAACAAGGACATTCCCGGAGGGGAGCACAGCCTGAGCAAAGGTGGGGTGGGGGTGAAGAACACACGGTGACTGGAGTTGCAGTCATGGCGAAGGTGAATGCCAGCAGAGCTGTCGAGGCAGGTGGGGCTGAGCACAGGGACAAGGCTGGGGTACTGCTGGCGGGAGGACCGGAGGCCCCTCCTAGGACCCTGCCGCCCCTGCTGCGCAGGGAGGCCCAGGGTGGAGAGGCGCTCACGTGCTGATGGCCAAAGACGGAAGATCGAGCAGAACACAGACTCGTGACTGAGAAACAAGTCGGGGTTCTCCCGACAGAGGCCCCGACCGAGGCACCCCTCCCTGACCAAGTGCTAGCAACCGAGCAAGCAAGCCAGAAGCCAGCACATTCAAATAAAAAGCTCTTTGCCAAGTGCTAGCCAGCAGACTCCATGGTGGCCAGAGGTGCAGCCACCCAGGAAGGGGTGATGGACGCCTCCCCCTAGTGAGTAAGGACAGAAGTGAAAGAGAAAAAAAGGCTGGGCTTTCCCCCAAAGTGGGCAGGTGGGCAACCCTTCGGGAAGGCTTCCCTCCACGGGGGCTGACCTCGCCCAGCTGGCAGGAGAGGGCGGGGCCTGTGGAAGCAGCCTCTGGGACGGAGAGTGTGTGAACGCCATGCCCCTTGCCAGCCCTGGAGCAAGGGCTAACTCAGTGGCCACAGCTGCCACCGCCTGAAACCCAGAGACACTCAAGTGCCTCGGCAAAGGCCAAGTTATTCATTAATAAAACGAGAAAACACCCAACTCCCTCAAGAACATTAAAAAAAGCCCAGCATCCGGTGGGTGGGGTGCAGCCTGAGCTCTGCAGACAGGAGAGGTCAGGGGTGACCCCAGCCCGGGTGCTGTGCAATGAGCCGGGGCTTGAGACCGACAAAGGTGCATGCGTGGGGCAGGAGCAGGTGAGCAGAGCAGCAGGCCACAGAGACTCTTGACTTCCTGCTGAACAGCGACTCTGACAGGACAGCGTGTGAGCGTCCACGAGGAGGAGAGGTCACAAGGCAGGACCCTCACTGCCCGGGATGGGGCAGGAGGGGCAGGCCAGCCTCGGAGACTTGGAGGCTCAGAACTGAAGGGATCACAGCAGTGCCACCACCTTCAGGCCCCTGATTCCACAGGGAGCCTGGCCCGAGGCCGTCAGCAAAAGGGAAAGGATTGGCCCCAAGGTCACAGAACCTGCTGGTGGCGGCTCAGGTCTGGATTGAGGTCCTCCTCACACCCCGCCCCTCAACACCCTGCATTCTCACGCAGAGATGAGGGAGACTGAATCCAGAGCCGCGTTCGCCCCATGGTCAGAGCTGGCCGTGTGCGCTCAGCCCTGGCGGACACCCCACCCACCCCGAGACCCTTGAATCCGACTAGCTGCCTAACTTCCCCTACACACACCCCTCCCAAATCTGCCTGCCCCTCTCTTTCCTTCCCAGTCCTGTTCTGCATTATGTCCCCCTCTTCTATATCACCTCCACAGGTCCCACCACCACTGGGCCCGCCGCCATCGCCCCCACCCTGGCCTGCGCTCCGCCATGGAGAACAGAGGTGTCTGTGGCACTTTCCTCCTTTTTCTAACCCATGTCCTCCAGTCTCTCTCCACCTTAACCATACATCACCGGGACCCCCTTCAAAGACGCAGGTAATATCACACCCTCTGCCCACAGCTCTCGCTGGCTTCCCAGGACAACCCCAAGGCCCCACCACCTGCCCTGCAGGCCATTCACCCTGGCCGCTTTCCAGAAGACCGTGACACTGGCCCCTTTGTCTCAAATCCTGAAACGTCCATTCTGATAACTCCAAAGAAAACCCACCCTTCAGCCAGTTTGAGACCAGCTCAAAGGCCACCTCCTCAAGGCTCCTTCTGAGGTTCCCTGGGCCTGGGGCACAAACCTATGGTCATCTCTATTCATATCCAGGCCTCACTGCCCCTTCCTCAAGTCCCTTGCAGTATGGGGCTCCTCCCGGCACCTCTCCAAGCCTAGCCCAGGGCCCAGACTAGACAACCTTCAGCCCTTTGCAGATGTCACTAGAACTTTCTCCAACTGCAGACGAGCCCACCTCCCAGGAATACCGGTGGTTGGGGGGCAGGAAAGCCATGGCCTGGAATGGGGGCCCCAAAACAGCCCTACTTCCTGTCTCTGGGTGTGCCCCACATTTCTGACCCCAGCCCAGGGTTCCACACTGAGGCCTTGCCCGCCCCCCCCCCGCCCCGCCCGCAGAGCCTGCAGGAGGAGGGGCCCCTGAGGCTGGACTTCGGGGGCTTTCCGAAACGGCCCAGCCTGGGTCAGAGCCCGCCTCATCCGGGTCAGTGTCTGAAACCCTCCTGCCAGGAACGCAACTTTCACAGGTGAAACCGGGGCATGTGGACTGGCGCTGCTTCCTCCTCGATCGTGGGATGACACTTTGGGAAGCCATCTTGGCCTGAAGTCTTTTTCGTGAGGTTTTAGACACAGGGCTCTAGATCGTCCGTTTCAGTGACCGCCTGCCCACTTGCAGAGCGGCCGCCCTGCCCCTCGGTGCCCGGCAGGGGGACCTCCCCGTGAAGTCCCCGCTCTCCTGGTGAGGAGGCACAGCTGAGACCACCTCTGCGTGCATCACTCTTTGCCTGGGTGGAGAGGGAAGCAGGAGGTGCGGCATCCCCTTCTCCCCACCCCTCCTTTCATTTCTGGCGGCTGACGGAGCTGCTGGTGGCAGTCCCACATCCAGGCAGGACTGAGTGCCCCCTGCCCCCTTCCACCGAGGAGCAGACACGTCAGTAAAACACCAAGTCTGGACGTGCCCTAGCACGAACAAACCTCTGGACGGTCTAACGGAGGAGAGACATGCATCTTCTCTCTTCAGTCAGTGCCAGGGGTACAACAGAGGACGGACTACCACTGCAGTTTGGCTCGACCACCAGAAATGCAGGGGAGGGCGGGAGAAGGGGGGCCACACCTCCTCCTGCTGCCCCCCCACCCAGGCCAAGATGAGCGCCCCTCTTCCCTCAAAGCCCCAGTCTCCTCCGTGTGCCGGGTCGGACTGAACACTGAGGGTGCACCTGGCAGGGCTCACGATTTCACCCTGTTGCCTGTCCCCAGAGCCAGGGCAGCCCCACGTGGGGCGAAGGGATTCCCTGTCAGGTGAGGCTGCGGCAGGGGGCAATGCAATCACCCGGCGTCTGGCCCACCAGGAAGTCACAGCGGTAAGACCTGCGCGAAATGCGCAGCTCCCTACTGCGGGCCGCAGGGCCCCGGCAGCCGGAGAGCGCCTGGAGGACAGATGCTCGTCTTGCCCACCTGTGCCCACGGGCCTGCCATTGCCTCCATTGCGGGCTCTGGGCCACAGCTCCACTGCGGAGCCCGCTCCACTCTGCTGTGCTGTGCGGCCTCGGGGCATGTTATCTGACTGTGTGGCCTGGGTCCCCATCTGTGGACACGAGGACTGTCAGGCTGACATTACGAGAATGAGATGAGCAGGGAGCAAGGAGAAAAGCCTGCAGCTTGGGTGGCAAAGGCAGCAGACCCTGAAGGGCAGGCCGGGCAGGAAGAGGAGGGCCGCAGAGAAAACTCGGGACAGCAGGCCCGGACTGTGTGTGTCTGCAAAGGTCAAGCTAAGCTTTCACTTTCGCCCTTCTCACATGGTGTTCTCCAAAGCCCCAAGGACAGACGGGCAGTGTTATGACGTCAGAAGGTGCCAGGCAGACCTGATTGCCCATTCCATGCTTCACAGAGAACTGGACTCGGAGTTGGGTGCGGGCATTCCCTGAAGGCTCGGGCACACAGAGAAAAGTCTGTGCAGGGAGCTGGAGGCTGGAGGCCAGTAAGAAGGCTGGAGATAAGACTGCAGATAAGAGCTGGAACTAGGTCAGCGGCATCCGAGCAGAACAAGGGGGTGACTGACAGGCTGAGGGGCTGGGAGGAGTCAGAGGCAACTGAGGTTGTGACAGTGATTCACTGGGAGAATGAGGGCGCCCAGGACAAAACGGTGGCGGCACTCAGGGGACAAAAAGAAAGGGTGGGTGGGGTAGCTTTCAGGCAGACCAGGGCTGAGGCCCGACCCTGGAGCCTGACGAGGGCCGGGTGTCTCAGCAGCGGAAAGAGGGCTCACTCCTCGGCACCCCATCTCGGGCCCATCACAGGCCTGCCCCGGGCGACTGCTGCCGTCCTGCCCGTGGCAGAGGAGGGTGGAGAGCTGCCCCACACCTAGCCTGGTCCTATGCTTGCCACAAGTGCGACCGGGGGACCAGCCGTGCCCCAGACACGGCGCGCGGCGGCCCCTCCGGCAGGTCAAGTGCTGCCTGGCTCCCTCGCTAGCACTCCACCCCGGGTGCGGGGGGGGGGGGGGGGGGGGGGGGGGGGGGGGGGGGGGGGGGGGGGGGGGGTGCGGGAGACTGAAGAGCAAGTGGGCGCCGAGCACTCCCAGGCCCGCCCCCCCGCCCCCAGGCCGGCGGGGAAGGCTCAGCCCTCTGGAACAAGAGTCCGCAGTTCTTCAGAGTCTCAAGGGGCGAGCGACACAGGAGGACAGGTGTCAACAGCATGGCGGCGGGCGGGGGCTCGGGAGGACCCTTCGGGTGGCTCATGAGGTGACCGAGTGGGAGCAGGCCAGGAGGGCTGGGGAAGGGCAGCAGAGGTGACCGCTCGCACTGTGAGTGTGCCCTGGCTTGAAAGGTCACGCCGGGGTCCTTCACACATAGCCTGTGGGGACCGGTTCCTCTGGGCAGCCAGGCAAGGCTCCAAACTCCCATGGGGCCATTCCCACGGCGCGGGAGGGGCGCGGTGGTGTGGAGGCAGCTGGGCAACATGCCCGGACAGGCAGGCAGCAGGTAGGTCACAACTCCACTGCTAGCCAGTGGCGGGACCACGGGCCAACCGCAGGCCCCTCGGAGGCTGGCCCTCCCGCTGGCGTGGGGCTGACGCTGCTTCAGCAGGGGGCCGAGGGCTCAACAAGGCAACTTGAGTCCACCACCTGGTGGAGAACCCCACACGACACCCAGTCTGGGAAACAGTGGCATCCTGGGTGTTCCAAGCCCTGATGTCCATCAGCGATGGGTCTAACGTGAACCCTAACCCCTGACCCTTGCGGCATCCTGCGGGAAACCAAATGTTTTCACCCCACCTGCTGCCCTCACCCCCCCAAAACCCAAGAAAACAGACACCCTGCTGACTTCCAGGAACCACAGTGGAATTAACAGGTGCTGGGATCCAAGGCCCAGGTCCGGGCTGTGCAACGAAGGCCCGCTGCTGCGAGGCCAACCCGCAGAGAACAGGACCCACATCTGACACGTGAGTGGCATGTATCATCCACTTCTGACAGTACTTTGTTATTTTTTGCCAAGTTTCTGTAGATGACAAACTTTTGGTTTTTAAAGATGAGGCTCAAATTAAGAATGACCCCGCCAGATACCCTCAGGGTCCAGTGACAAGAGGCCCCAGGCTGGAGGGACAGGCGCCACAGCTGTGCAGCTCCCCTGCAGCGGTCTCCACTCTGCACCCACCACACACCCCGCAACTTTGGGAGACGCGGGGTGGGTTTCAGCACTTGCCCCTGTGCGGGTTGAAGGTCACACCCATTTTTGGCAGAAGGGCATCTGAAGGTCCCAGACATTCGCTGCTAGCTGGGTTTGCTGTCCCCCGATTTTGCTTTCTTTCATTTATCCTCCCTCTCAGATCGGAAGCTCCACGGGCCTGTCCGAACTGCTCCCAGCACCTGGCACACAGCGGCAGGCGGACCAGCAGTGAATGGAATGGACGAGTAAACGTGCTCCCCCACCGGGCGAATCCCCCTCACAGACCAGGTTCTCTGCCCAGGCCACCTTGCTGAGCCTCCTAGCAGCGCGGAGCACCAGGCGTCACCAGACTGGCCTCGTGGGCTCAGGGGCCGAGGCTCAGCGACCCCTGACTCAGGTCTGCACGTGTCAGGCCCCACCCTCTCCCATCAGCCCCTGCGCCACACACACAGCGCTCTCTACCACACACGTCTGCTCATTCACCCTCAGCAGTCTGTTCTACGCCCCCTCCAACAACTACCTTCGTTTCCTGTAAAAGGAGGGCGGAAATCCCAGCCGTGCCCACTTCTCAGGAGTGTGGTGAGGATCACCTCTAACTAGGTTCCATAAAAGCAAACTTCCCAACAGAAGGAGAGCTCTGTGGGGGGGGGGCTGGTGCTGCCACCACACCACTGGCAACTGCCGTTCATCTCTGCGAAACCAGAGTCACAACAGTCCGCCAGGCCATCAGCTGTTTGCTTACTAGAGTCATCAGCCGCATGTAATCAGTCGTCACAGAAATCTAGTAAGGCCAGCACCACTTCCTCCTCCCACAAATGAGGAGAATGCAGGTGCGGGGAGGAGACCCAGCCAGGCCGCCCCCCACCCCAGCACTGCTCCCCAAACACACAGGCGGTCTCGCTGGCATTTAACGACACCTCGGCATCACATCCCAGGGCTGACATCTCTCACTGGTGACATTTCACAGGGACATGACCAAGCCAAGAGCCCAAATGTGGTCACTTCTGGGCCAAGAATGTCCATCCCAGGAAAGTATCACAAGGAGATGAAGAGTGATACGCGCAGAGGTGTCCCCAGCTGTTCCTCCTCGCTGGGAGAGCGGGCGCTTGGAGGTGGGGCAGGTCGGCTGTTCGGCAAGGGGCCAAGCAGTCGCTGAATTAGCAAGCTGACGGGCAGCACAGTGAAATTGCCACGCAGGACTCCAAGGGGCACGCCTCTGACCGTAAGCCCAGCCACAGCCAGGACCCCAGGGGCTCACGCAACACAACTGTGGGAAGTATTTTTTCCACTTCCTTTAATTCTGTGTCAAACTGATTTAAGAACAAAAGCGAGGGGCGGAACCCAGCTGCCTGGGACTCGGGGTCTCGATATTACACCCTAAACAGACTCTCCTACCCTTCACCTGGCTCAACGAGAAAGCAGGAAGCTGTGGCTGGGCCTCACACCCAACGCAGCCCAGGCAAGGCCCAATGGCCTTTCTCAGGTTTAAAAAAACAAGCAAAAAACGAAAACCCAACACTGCTGGAGCGGAGGGGAGGGCGGGCAGACCTGCACACGCCAGGCCCTTCTGCAGCCCCAGCGGGGCCAGCGGCCGAGCCAGAAGCTGCACTGCAGGCTGAGCACCCTCCCATCAGGCCGAACACCCCCAATTCAGGGAGAACGTTTCGGTTAAGACATTAACTGACGGTGAACACGAGGTCACCTCCTCACCCTCTGGCCTGCACCACCACTTCCCTTTTCTGGAGCGGGGAAGACGCCTCCTCCTCTGCCGCAAAGCCGAACTCACAGCCACCACGCCAGGGCTTCCTCTCCACGGACGGCGGGAGGCAGAGAGAGTGAATCACAAAGGCAAAAGTCCAGGTATGAGGCGGCCTCGTGGCGCACTGGGGGTGGCCTGTGAGCCCCTGCCCACCGCCGCGCAGGAGGCAGCCGGACTCATCGGGCAGGGAGGCCCAGGCGGTCAGTTCCGGGGACTGGAACGGCCACCCCGAATCTCTGATCCTGAGGACGTGCCGCCGGTGTCCGACCTTCTCCAGGTCTGCCGAGCTGGAGAGCAAGTCGGCTCTCCTGTGCACAGGACCCCTGCTGGCAGGTGGGGTTCGGAAGCTGAGCCACTGAGCCCTGGAAGCCTCTTTATTGTGGGCTCATCATCCCTGGGTCCATCTCGAGGAGCAAGCAAGCAAGGGGGCCTGATCACCCCAGGGAGTGGCCCCTGAAGGTGACACCCTTCTACCTCCCCCCCCCACAAGCCTGTTCACACCGATTCCGGGTTCCCCCAAACAGTTCCTCAAGGGCTGCCAAGAGGACCAGATCAGGGCCCCTGCTGGCCACATCACACCACTCACTGGCTTACTCAAAGCTCGTGACCAACTAAAATGAGCAGCTCCTTCCCATGCGGACAGATGTCAAAGCGCCCCTAGTGCACCTGTAAACAACAAATTCTGGAAACTTAATTGCCTTTTTTTTAGGGGAGAGGGGAGAAACATGGATGTGCGAGAGACATCGATCAGTTGCCTCTCACACACCCCCTACTGGGGACCTGGCCCACCACCCAGGCATACGCATGGACTGGGAATCAAACCCGCAATCTTTCGGTTTGCGGGACGATGCCCGACCATCTGAGCCACCCCTGTCAAAATTTAACTGTCTTAACAGACTTCCCACAGTGAAGTCCACCCCGATGGTAGGGCTGCAGCCAGCACACTTCTGAGCCCAAGTCTGCTTTCCCCTGAGAAAAACCTTAGCCCAGCCAACTCCCCTAGCCGTGGGCCAGGCCGGCTTCTTCACTTCTTCCTTCACGTATCTTCAGAGCATCTCTGAGTCTTGTCACCTGGCAGACAAAACGGTGACTAAGACTCAACTGCTGCCCTCAGGGAGTTCCGGGGCAGGAGGAAGAGGAAGCAGACAGGGGAATGGACAGTCACACTCAGCCAGTCCAAAGTGAGCACCATGACTAACAGCAGAGGCGAAACCTGAGCTCACCTGAGGGCCAGCGGCCTGTCCCTCCCAGCAGGGAAGCGGGAATGCTCCACTCACCCTCGAGGGGAGGGCAGGGCAGGGCAGGGCGTGCGGGAGTGACTGGGAGGAAGGGACGGAGCTGGAGCCCTGTGTCCAGCCTGGGTGGGCGGGTGCGCTGGTGCAGTGGGAAGGAGGGGAAGGCCAGCTGGGGTCCTGACTTCAGCTCCCCAGCACTGAGAAGCTACACCAAGTCAAAGGACAGGCAGGGAGGCGGCAACAGCGTGATCAGCGTGTTCTTCATGAAAAGCACTTAGAAAGTGCCAGAAAGCGACAGAAAGGAAAAGGGCGAGGGTCACTGGTTGAGGCCACTGGAAATAACGAGCTGGACAGGTGACCGAGAGAGTTACCTTCTTACCTCAAGGACAGCAGCTGGCAGCTGCCTGTGAGTCTGTCTGGAGGGACAGTCCCCTCTGTCCAGCTGCACAGTGCCACGGAGTGCTCCCACAGCTGCCCACACGTCACTTGTGCACACAGAACCTCTGGCCACGCAGCTTCCCTGGGGCCAGGTATTTTTAGCCCATCCAGACAACACGGTTCAGAACTGAGGGACTTACCCAGCGGCTCACCACTTGTAACAGACAGGTCAGCATTTAAACGGAGGCTTCGGATTTTGTCACGCTCCCCAACCTCTCCCACACACAGCCCGAGGCCTGCCTGAGCTTTCCGCACACAGCGGAGGTGTGACCAGGCCCACTCTCACCCAACGGGAAAAGTACGAAAACTGCCAACTGTTCGGGCTGCAAAGGCCTCGGATGTCACCCAGTGGCCCTGGGAACGTGTTATAAACAGCCCTACCCTGTCAGAGTCTTCCAGGATAAGACCTGCAGATCCAAACATTCCAGGAGCCTGCCCTTCCCGGGGGGGCCCACTGAGGAGCCCGCTCAGACCCCACCCTCCTCCAGAAGCTGGGGGGGAAGGGAGGGAATGGCGGGAATGGGAGGCGCTGTGATGTGCGTGAGGCCACACCGAGCTGCTCAGGGGGCACTGTTGTCAGGAGGTGGGCTCTGGACGCGGAGCAGTCCTGACCAGAAGAAACAGCAATCTGTCACTCCGCCTGCACACGTCCCGAGGGCACAGGAGACCCGGGCTAAGTGTGTGGTGAGCGACAGGCAAGAGCTCACGCTGAACTGCAGGTCTCCGGACTTCAGGCTGGCGGGTCCGTCCACTCTACCACGGGCCTGCAGCCACGAAGGGAGGTGACTGGAACTTGAGTTCCCAAGTCACTCTCTGGGCTGCCCAGGGCCGCACCCCACCCTTACGCTGGGCCTTCGAGGAGCAAGAGCTCATCCAACCCACAAGGAGACCCTGGGATGCCAGCCGGGCAGAGGCTCCGACGCCCACTGTCCAGACGGGGAAGCTGGCACAGAACAAGCGTTCTGTGGACTTGGTCCCGGCACCCCCCGCGCAGCCCAAGTCCATCACAAAGGCCAATCGCTGAAGCAAGCCAAAGAGCTCACCCGGCCTGGGGCCCCCCTTTCTGTCCTTCCCCCCAACACAGGCCCCAACATGGGCACCCAAGCTGGAAAAGTGTGTGAAGTCTGTTCCCCGGCCAGCCAGGGGCCCACAGCCGCTGCTCCTGGGGGCCTAGAAGCTGTGCCAGCCTCGGGCAGCTGGCTCTCGGAGTGCCCCAGTCTGAGGAGGTGTCCAGGTAAGACAGTTGTCCCCTCACCAGCGTGCTCCACAGAGACGGATCCTAATCAAAGCCAAGTTTAAGTTCAAGGCAGCACTGGCACACTGACTGGTGGGGAAATGCTGCCTAAACAAAGTCTTTCAATCCCTGACCCGCGCTTCCTTTGGGAACACGGCCTCTTTTCTCTTTCCGGCCATGCACCGGGCGGAAAGGTTGAGAAGGCGCCTTCCTGGACAGCAGAGGGTGTTACACGGGGTGTTACACGGGGAGCCCACGTGACGGGCCGGCAAGTCCTCATCGGGAGGCGTCAACCACGTGGGTGGTGAGGTCGGTGAGGACAGCAGAGCCCGAGGCTCGCCCTGCGCCTGCAGCGTGAGGCCCACTTCCCCAGCTGCCACAGAGAAGGGTCCCGTGACATCCCTGCACAGATGCCACCTGTCTTCCCTCAGTCCACCCACAGCTGCCACCAGTGTCACCCAGAGGAAGACCCAATCTTTGCCCTTGAGCTGCCCTCAGTTTAGAATGTCAGACCCTACACGCATGCAGAGAACATGAGTCCAAGTCAGGAAAGGCTAGCCACAGGGTGTGGGGGACCCCAGGGGTCCTCTGACGGTCCTCCCACATTCAGACCACCCCCACCCCGGCGGGCTCTGTTCCTGCCTCTCCTTCTGCTTCATTCCTCCGCACACTATCACCCACCAGGTCCTCTACTCAATCCCTCGGCAAGCATTTTCTCAGCGCCTGGGGCACAGAGCCTAAACGGGGACAGGACCCCCAGGCCAAGCGGTGAGAAAAGCTGGGATGGTGCATTCCCACTGGGTTCTGAAGCTCCCTCCTCTGTGCAGCCCACTGTGCAGCCGCGAGGCCCATGCCCGCTGTAGCCCTCCCGCCAGGGCGCCCCTCCAGAGTGCACGCCAGCACCCTCTGTCACAGCAGGCAGGGAGCGGGCAGGGCCAGTGAGCTCACCCCCTCACTCCCACTCCCTAAGAAGACGCCTGCACCCAGGCTGGAAAGTTCTGCTCTCACTGGATGCCTTCCTCTCCCAGGTACCAAACAGGTGCTTTCTTTAGAATTCAAATTATCCTGCAAGAATTCCGGTGGTACTGTGCCCTGAATATGGGGGTGGGGGGGCACTGTCCTTGAAAGGACAAATGCTTTCTGCTCCAGCCACATATTTTCTCTAGACAGAGCAGCTCTTTAGAGCTCTGAATCAAAGCAGCCCTGGAGTGTGGCAATTACTCCCCACAGGGCGTCGTTACCACAGCAACTGTATTCCTCTTGGGATTCTTTCAAGAGTACAAGCTGCAGCTTCCCTCCGCAGCAACGCAGCAACGCGGAGGCCGAGCAGCTGGGAGCTGGGAGCTGGGATTGAGGGAAGGGCCCTTGAAGGACCGAGGGCTAGGACAGGAAGCTCTGCCGTGGCAGGTGTGTTAATCCCAGATGCACAAAAACAACGGGCAGATAAACCTTTTACTAAAAATGTCATATGGTCCCTGGCTGGTGTGGCTCAGTGGATTGAGTGCCGGTCTATGAACCGAAGGGTCGCTGGCTCAATTCCCAATCAGGGCACATGCTGAGTTGTGGGCCAGGTCCCCAGAGCGGAGGCACACTAAACATTGATGTTTCCCTCTCTTTCTCCCTCCCTTCCCCTCTCTAAAAATAAATAAAACCTTTAAAAAAATAAAAATTAAAAAAAAAACAATAAATAAAAATGTTATATGCCTGGGGTGTGCTCACCCACCACATGCCCAGTCAGGAACTTGTGACCAGGTCACCCCATGAGGTTGCTTTCGGTACAACCCCTTTTTCATCGCCACCCCCCCCCGCCCCGCCCCATAACACACACACTTCCCTGAAACGGCCAGACCAAGTTCACCTACTACCTGCCCTGCCAACCCCATGCAGTCCTCACCCAGCTTCTCCCAGCACCACTGGGCCCCAACCCCCTCCGATTTTGCCGAGATTCCTCCTAAAAGCCTGCAAGGCTGCGAGGCGAGTCTCCAGGCACGGAGCACACCTTCACCTCAGCTGCCTCGGCTCCGTGCCCTGGGACCTCACGTAGGCCCAGGGCTTCAAGTCTCACCCCCAAGCATCTCTGAGTCCAGATGCCCGCGAGCTGGCCTCTCTCCACACAGAGGTCTAACCGTCACCTCAGACTTACACAACCAGAACCAGACCCGGGACTTCCCCTTCCAAACCACTCTGCCCTACGCGTCTCATCTCAGAAACAGGCCGCGCCCCCCAGCCCGCCTGCCCCCCAGCCCACCCATCAGGCTGGACAGGACGCCCAGGAGCCCTGCGAGCCCCGCTGTGCCCCGCCACTCAGTCAGGGCAGGGCGCCCCATGCCCCTCACGGAGTGAGGCCCAGACTCTCAACCCTCCCTGCCCCCAACCCTTTCCTGCTCTAATCCTGCCACCCCGGGATTCTTTCTGCCCCTCAAACAAGCCAAGTCTCTGCTCAGCAAGGAGTGCTCTTCCCTAGATCTCGGCATCCTCTCTAGCATCCTCTCTGCCACCCCCTGCCCGCTCCCTGCCCTCACCTCCCACAGAGAGATCTTGCCATACAAGGGCAGCTGCACTGACCCCCCACACCCACAGACTCCCACCCCAGCCCCCCAAGTTCCTGCTGTTACCTTCCCTGTGTCCCTGTGTACACACACGCTGTCCAGCCACCGCTCCTGCAGAAGCCCCAAGGCAGGGAGGCAGCCTTGGTAGGCTCGCTCAGGGTCCCTGTGGTGAGGACGTGCAGCTGGTGCTCTACTTCCGGTGACAGAACATCAGGAGACCGACCAGAGATTTCCAGAAAAATGAATCATCCGGGGAACTTTAAAAATGCAAGGATTTCTAGGTCCTACACCAAGATCTACACCCAAGATAGAAGGGGCCAGAGTAGAGTTTGCAAACTGTGTCCCCAGGTGACCCTGCGGCACAGGTAGGTCTAAGAACCTGACTGACCAAACATCTGCATTTCACAGTGAACTAGCGAGGCCTCAAAGGGACACCTCCAAGCAAAGTTCCGACACTGGCCGGCTGGCAGGTGCCTGTGCTGAGCCCTGAGCCCCGAGCCCCGAGCCCCACCTGCAAGGCTCTCCACTCGCTGGCTCCAAGGTCTCAGGGTCTGAGCAGGGCTGGGGACGAGACAGCCAGCCTTTGGAAGGAGCAGGGACCACCACGCACCCCATCGTCGCTGTGGCTCTGCAAACCCACTTTCTCGGTAATCTAATACTTCGCACTAAGAGGAAATTCCACCTTCAAAGAATCAGGACTCTGCTGAGGGAAGCCAGGGGGCCAGGAGGATGTCCTCTTGGCTTCCGATGGCAACAGCTCCACCCACGGTCACCCAGCAGAGTGGCCGAGGGACCACTCAGACCTCCACACTTACGAAAGACCGGTGTGCACGGCCTCAAGCTCCGTACTTCACAGACATCTGTTCCTGCTCTCCCAGCTCCTGATGAGCCACAAGCTCTGTTTTGATTTTTCAGACAAGAGGAGGGAGGCTCACAGTTTCAGATCCGCCCCGAGTCCCACAGATGCGCTGAACAGCGCCGAGATGTGGGCCACACCGGCACGGCTCTGCGGCATGTGCTCCACGGCGCCGCACGGCCCCCACCAGGCAGCCCCCCAGCAGAACTGCCCGTGCGGGAAGGATGCCAAGCCTTCCCGGGGCCTGCCTGCTCTCAAGCACCTGGGGTGAGGGGCAGGGTGGGCAGAGGCTGGGCTTTTAGAGACCATCTAGGGGTGGCAACACCCCAAAGCACTGCCATTAGTGGTCCCTTCGGGCCCAGGGTTCCTGGTCTGTTGAACGCCTACCTCAAAGGGCTACTTCTTGAGAACCCATCACACACTGCCATGTAAAAGCTACAACTGCCGACTTGCAAAAGGCCCAACACAGGACCTCCTCAGCTGACCATGCGACCAGGCTACTGGGCGTGGGGATGTGGCCACACAGGGTGGGAGACAAGGGCAACTTCCTGAGGGATGAGCAGGACACACACAAGTCTGGCCCCTCGTCCAGCACACCGCCCCCTCTCCCCCAGTACCCGTCAGCCCCTCCCTCCAGCTCCCTCTCTGCCCTCAACCCCCCACTGGCCAGGGACCCTTCCCCATGCGCCCCAGGCAGAAGTTTCAGCGCGCTGCCTTCGACCTGGACACGGCTCCCCCGCCACCTGGCTCGGTTCTTGAGTGTGCTGATCACAACCACACAACTCTGAACTGCCAGCACTGCACTCCACGCACAGGGCCGGCAATGAGCAGCTGCTGGACACACCGGCCATGGGACCGACAACTTCGGAGCCCTCTGCCCCAACTCCAGGCTCCTCAAGGCTAATCTGACGCTGTCTGAGTTTCTACCTAGCCTCTCCCTCTCAGCTTCCAATCCATGGGAGTTCGAGTAGAGGCAGGCCCTTTCGGGCTAGAGGGAGAAGTCCTCCAGAGAGGTGCTGTTCAGTAAGGCAGCCGGAAGTCAGGTGTGGCTATCTAAATGTCGACTAATTAAAATGGAATGAAAGTAAAGTGACAATCATTAAAATGTCATGTTAGCCACATTTGAAGAGCTCAAGGGCTACGTGGCTCATGGCTACGGCACCTAGACAGGCGGACAGACTCAGAACCTCGCCGCCATCGCCCCAAGTTCTACCGAACGGTGCTGCTCTCCAGGGCCAGGTGAGAGACAGGAACTGCTCCCTGGCCAGGTGGTTCGGTACACCTGGGCAGGGCATGTACAAGTATCAACCAATGAATGCACAAATAGGTGCAATGATAAATGGATGTTTCTCTCTCTCAAAAAAAGAGAAAAAATTTCAATAAAAAAAGAGAAATATTTGCATTAAAAGAAAAAAACAGGAACTGCTGCTGAACCTATAGGCGGACAGCCAGGCCTTGGTCCTGAGGTCACACCCCACCCCTGAGGGGCTGGCCTTCTCACCAACCAGGCTGCCTCTGTCTCAGGGCAGAAAGAGGCAGCACAACTCAGGCCCAATGCTCGGGAAACTCAACAGCCAAGAACAAGTGTTTGTGCCAAGTCCATTATCTTCCGGAGCCTCCGTTTGGCTGCTAAGGAAGAGGTCAGAGGAGAACGAAGTGGACTTACACTGCCCTAGTGGCCAGCACCATAGAGAGATGCCAGAGAGCTTCATCCACTCAGCCTTGAACTGTTCACCTCCTCACCCAGCTTAGAACTTCTGGATGAACACCAAGAAATGAGGTTCAAATACAATATAGAAAAGTGTGCCTGGGCTGGCTGCCCTCCCAGCCGGAAGCCTGGGTTCCTGCAGAACTTGGCCACTGACGCATCCAGCAGCACTTTCGGACCCACCCCTGGCCCAATCACTGACAAGTGCCTGCTGTCAAACCCTCTGGAGCATCCCCCACGGTCTGTCCTCCGCGCCCATGAATGTTCCCACCTCTGACCTGCTCCCCTGGAACCCTCCTTTCCAGCTACCTCCATACCCCTTTCCGGTCCCACCCTCCACGGCCCAGTTCAAGTTCCCAGAAAATGAACCCCAGCGGCACAGCCTACTATTGCAGGTAGTCCCCTCCCCCGCCGCCAGCCAACCCGGCTGGCGGACCTGCAGGACGCTGCTTTGGGGGTGCCACTCCCACGCAGAGCCCCCTGCCCCCGGGGAGTGGTGCATGCGCTGGAATCCAGGAGAGTCGTTCTGCTTCACGACCTTGGCACCTCAGCACCTCTGCCCCCCGTTCTCTGACCCTTCCTATTCAGTCTTGTCAGGCGGGCTAAAAGGAAGCGCTTTGGTAAACCGCTTAACTTGTGACTACAACCAAGTTTGGTTGTTTTTTTAACTGAATATGTGGAAAGCTTACAACCCTAATGTTGTCTCCATTTGTCACACCCCAGGATTGGTTCCTCCACAGCATCGCTAAATTACGAGTTTATATTCTGGTGGCGGGGAGAGGAAGGTAACAGCATAGGGGCCCAAATCCTACCAGTAAGCCCACCAAACACCAGTGGCAGCATTAGTCACGTGAGCCAAAAGGTGTCCATCAACAGGTGAATGGACAAACAAAATGTGGTATATACATATAATGAAATGTTATTCAGCCTTAAACCCAAGGAAAGTTCTGTTACATGCTAAAATATGGATGAGCCTTGAAAACTTACACTAAGTGAAATAAGCCATTCTCGAAAGGACAAATATTATGTATGTCCCCCTACATGAGGTACTTAGAATAGGCAAAGGCAGGGAGAGAAAGCAGATTAGAGGTTTGAAGAGGGCAGTTATCGCTGAGTGGGTGCAGAGTTTCTGTCTGAGGTGATACGGTTTTGGAAACAGGGGTGATGACTGTGTAACATTGTGAATAAACTTAATGCCACTGAGAAATGGTTAAACGCCAAGTTTTATGTTGCATATATTTTACCGCAATTAAGTTAAATACAAAAGACATTGTGCTGAGTGGCTCAGTTGATTGGATCGTCACCCGTGTAAATCAAAAGGCTGCAGGTTCGATTCCCAGTCAGGGCTCACGCCAGGGTGGCAGGTTTAGTCCCTGGCTGGGGTGTACGCAGGAGGCAGCCAATCGATGTTTCTCTCTCATATCAATGTTTATTTCTCTCTCTCTCTCTGCAATCAGTAAACATATCCCCAAGCGAGAATTTAAAGAAAAAACAGGCAATTGTGGCAAATAAAGCTGCCCCTGTCCTTGCCAGGGGAATGCGCGCCAGAATCTGGACCCGGAAGGAATGGAGGCATGCACACAGGGGCAGCTGGACTTGGGCCTGTACTCTTCTACACTATTGTTTTTTTTTCTTTTTATCACTATTGGTTTTTTGAAGAGGTAATTTACAAAACCTAAAGGGTATCAGAAAGTGTAAAGCGAAATTTCTCAGGCCGCCTCCACCCGGCATCCGGGCGACCAGTCCCAGTCAGTGCAGAAAGAGGGTCGTCACCTGTTCGCACCCTCCCTTCCAACCCGGACAGGCACCTGGGACACCTCTCAGCTCTGTGACCTTGGGCGCACCACCTTCCCTGGTCTCGGTGCTTTCATCTATGCATTCACCCTCCTTCTTCCTCTTCACCGCTAACCACGTTAATCTGAAACCACAGTAGTCTTTAATAAAGAAAAGCAAACTGCGCGAGCCACAGAGAAAACCAGGCGCGCTCTCTCCTTCCTCTTTCCTTTCCTCCGCAGCACCGTCCCCACCTACCACCACATACACCTGCTTGATGACCTCTCCAGCTACGTGGAAACCTGCTGGGGCGGGGACTTCTGACTGCTTTGCTCACTTGCTGCTAGACTTCCAGTGCCTGAACGACTGGTGCCCAGTAGGTGCCCAGTATAGATCTGTGCCTGAAGTAAATTACCAGCTCCAATGACCCGTTTTGAACCAAGCCAAACACTTTATCGCCTGCTACTACTCCACCACCGACACCACAGCCTGGTAACGAAACAGTCAACAGTATACTCAAACTCCCCTCCTCAGCAGGAAGAGGACTAGATAGAGGGGGAAATTTAGGAGCTCCTGGAGAGAAAAGGCACGCCAGGTAAGGAAGAAGCTTCCAATGGAGTCAAGAATGTGGCTTCACGTTAGTTCTTGTGTCTCAGAAAGAACGGAAGGAAACTCCAAAGGCCAGTGACCTCTCACTTCTAAGAGAGAAGCCATGTGATTTCCAAATGCACATTTTTCAGAAATGAGTTCTCAGCCAAGAGCTTTCTGAAGCCAGAACTGTGAAGGTTAAACCCAATTAAAAGTAGTATCAGTATGCCAACAATGACAACAAAGAAATGGAAAAATTCCTAGAAATGTACAATGTACTGAAGCTGATTCATAAAAGAAATAAAAAAATTTTTAATAGGGTGGGGGGAGGGGAGAGGAAAATTGCAGACAACTGTAATTGAAGAACAATAAAGTAATTAAAAATTTTTAAATAAACCTATAATTATTAAGGAGACTAAATAAGTTATCAAAAACTTACCAACAAAGAAAAGCCTGAGGCTAAATAGCTTCACTGGTGAGTTCTACCAAACATTTAAAGAATTAACACCAACCCTGGCTGGTGTAGCTCAGTGGATTGAGTGCGGGCTGGGAACCAAAAGGTCCTGGTTCGATTCACCATCAGGGCACAAGCCTGGGTTGCAGGCCAGGTCCCCAGTAAGGGCCTTGTGAGAGGCAACCATACATTGCTCTTTCTCTCCCTCTCTGTCTCCCTCCCTTCCCCTCTCTCTAAAATAAATAAATAAAATCTTAAAAAAAAAAAAAAAAAAAGAATTAACACCAATCCTTCTCCGATGCTTCAAAAACAGTGAAGAGGGAACACTTCCTAGGTCATTTTGTGAGGTCAGCCTCACCCCGATTCCAAAGACAAGATGCCACGAGAAAACTACAGATCTGGAACCCTCACGAACACGGGTGCAAAATCCTCAGTACAATCCCCGCAAACTGAATTCAGCAGATTAAAAGGTTTACACACCATGACCAAGTGGAATTTACTCCTGGAATGCAAGGATGGTTCTACATACACCAATTAATCAACGTAGTACAATAACAGAGAGGTAAAAACTACTTGTTCATCTCAGTTGAGGAAGAAAAGTATTGATAAAACTCAACTCCCTTTCATAATAAAAAACATTCAGTGAACTAGAAATAGAAGGAAACTCCCTCAACATGATAAAGCCATAGTTGAAAAACTCAACAGCATTTCCCTAAGGGCAGAAACAAAAGGATGCCTGCTTTCACCACTGCTGCTCAACACATTACTGAAACTTCTCACCAGAGCAATTAGGCAAGAAAAAGAAATAAAAGGCATCCAAACTGGAACAGAAGTAAAATTATTCTGTTCACATATGCCATGTTTTTATATGCAGAAAATCCAGAAAGTCCACAAAAACCGTCAGAACTAATAAACAAATTCAGCAAAGTTCTGAACAAAATTCAGCAAAGATACAAAACTGAAACAAAATTCAGCAAAGATACAAAATCAACAGAAAAAAAATCAGTTGCATTTCTTTACACTAACAATGAACAATCTGAAAAGGAAATTAAGAAAACAATCCCATTTACAATAGCACCAAAAAGAATAAAATACTCAGGTATAAATTTAACCAAAGTCTAATGACTTCTACAATGAAAACCAGAGAACACAATTCAAAGAAATTGAAGACTCAAGTAAATGAAGAGATATCCCGTGATCATGGATTGGAAGACTTAAATATTATTAGGATAGCAAATAATACCCAAAATGAGCTACGAATTCAATGCAATGCCAATCAGAATTTCAATAGTGTTTTCTGCACAAACAGAAAATCCATCCTAATATTCATATGGAATCTCAAGGAATCCTAAATAGCCAAAACAATCTTGAAAGAAAACTAAATTGGAGGACTAACACTTCTGATTTCAAAACTTACTACAAAACTACAGTAATCAAAACGATGTGGTACCAGGAGAAGGGAAGACATACAGACCAATGGAATAGAACAGAGAGTCCCTAAGAAAACCCTCACATACAGGGTCTGGCACAAGTAACACCCTTTTTTATCACAGAATCCTAAGCATGTAATTCTGTAACACAGCAATACCACACTCAAGCACACCATATGACATTTCAGGTGAAATGTTCAACTTAAAACTATAAATTACTACACCCATATTAATACCCTACCAACCACATTCAAGCAGGTGTTCCTTCTGCCAGACCCTATATATGGTCAAATGACTTTCAACGAGGGTGCACAAAACCCACTTAATAGGAAAAAGTCAGTCTTTTCAATAATTGATACTGGGAAAAGCTAGCTATTTGTATGTAAGAAAATGTATTACACCCTTACATTATACCACATACAAAAATTAACTCAGAATGGATCCAAGAACTAAACATAAGAGCTAAAATTATAAAACTCTTAGAAGAAAATATAGGAGAAAGCTTCACGATCTTGGATTTGACAATGATTCATTAGGTAAAACACCAAAAGTGGGATCAACAAAATAAAAAAAAACAGATAAATTGGACTTCCCCCAAATTAAAAATGCTGTCCATCAAAGTACATTATCAGGAAAGAGAAAAGACAATCTTGGGAATGGGAGAAAACACTGGCGAGTCGCACATCTGATAGGAATTAACACAGAATATATTAAGAATGCCTACAATTCAACAACAACAAAAACCCAATTGAAAAATGGGCAATGGACCTGAAAAGACATTTATCCAAAGATACACAAATGGCCACAGCTGCATGAGAAGATGCTCAACATCACTAACCATTGTGGAAATGTGAATCAAAACCACAATGTGATACTATTTCATACCCATCTGGATGGCTATAATCAACGAAACAGAAAATAACAAGTGTTGACAAAGATGTGGAGAAATTGGAATGTAAAATGATGAGACCCGAAGATGGTGGATGCCATCTTGTTCTTTGTACTGACCTCAAACCCAGTCCCAATCATCTGAGCCCTAGACCCAAGCGGACCATACAGGCCGACTAACGCCACTGTTGAAAGGCTGAAGGCTGAGCTTCCTGAGGCCAGGGGTTTTGTGGGTATAATTGTCTAACAGTGCTAACAAGTTGCCAACGAAAGCAGATGCCAATCTGGCAAGCTTTCACTATTACTTCCCCCCTTCACTTTCCCAAAGAACCGCAGCCAGCCATGCAGAAAGTAAACAGGGGCCAGCCTGACCAGCCGGATTTTTTAAAATTTGACAAGTGGAGTCCCTGTTTCTCCTCATTCCTCGCAGATCTAGATATTTAATGTCCTTTGTATTTTGTAGAGTTGAGAACAGAGGTTTTGCCCATTCAACAGGAACAGAACCAACAACCTCCACCCCTTGATACCACCTCTAGGGCGTTTTCATACAGATGATACTGCCACATTTCCAAATAACCCCGGGAGGGTGATTGCGGAGGGGCTGTTATCCTCCACTCCAGACATGAAGAAACCCGGGCTCACGGAGATGAAGCAATTTGTCCCAAGTCTCACATCCCCAAGTGAATGGACCAAAGTTTGCACATAAGTAGTGAACTTAATTAAGAGAGCTCCTTCCTCTTGAATTACTTCGGCAAGATGAACAGAGTAGAAATGGAAATCAGACCTTTCTGGTGTCAAACAAGAGCAAGAAAACAAATGCTTGGAACTATAGCAACTTAAAGGCTTAGGAGGTCCGTCCCAGATAAGTAGGCAGGGAAAAAACTAAGTGCCCTTCTCTTTCCCTGAGGTACACCCTGACCAAAAAATGGATCTTTCATTTTGGATTTTTGTACTCTACCAAGAATGGATGTTTCATCTTGGATTCCTGCTGGGCGCCCAAAGGGTCTGCCAGACTCATGAAATTTCACCAGGGTTCCAAGTGGAAGGAAGGCTGGGTCACGGGGAAACGGGAGATTCAGCGCGTTCAGACGCGGACCAATTATGCCTAAACCAAACACCGTCTAAGACGGTAAGTGGCTCTACAGACCCACGAGGAAAACATACAGTAAAAATCAAACGGTCACTAGCGCCCGACCACTGCCCTGCTACCCACGCGAAGAAAAGCCCAGCGCCCGCCCACCAACTCTGGCGGGCGCCGACTCCTCGCGCATGCTCCAGCCGGGCGCGCATGCGCCTCCTCGGCAGTTGTAGTCCCTAGCCCTCCTTGTATATCCGAACAGAGGCTACCTCAGCCATGGCTTTCACTCCGCATTACTCACCTTGCGCCCGGTTTTCTCTCGTAGGGCCTTCAGCCGTTCCTTCCGCCGCAACGCTTCTTCCTCTAGCCGGCCCACACCGGCCGCAGGAGCAGCCATCTTGCCCTCCGACCCCCTCCTCTTCGCTTGTATTCCACCACGCAGGCCCAATGAGTATATGACTTTCACAGCCAATCCAAGGACGAAAATGAGAGAGCAGGAAGTCCTGAGAGCCAATCAATGCTGAGTTGCTATAGGGGGGCCCGCCCCCTGCTCTACAACTCGTGTAGCCCGTAGGAGGCGGGCAAAACTGTAGGCTTGTGCTTCTAACGCCAATCAGTAAGAAAGCAAGTGGAATAGACCTAAGTGAAGGAGGATAGAGCGCGTCGATCGCTCTGGTTTTGCCTAAGCGCTGACCACAGCTCGCTCCATGCTCGCCATTTGGAATGCGCTGACCCAAACTTTGTCCACTTGTTCTGACTCTTCAAGGCTCGAATGCCTTCAAGAGAAACCTTTTCTGACTTGCCACTCCGACCCCAGCCAAATAAGAGGTCTATTTCTCCCTTCGTGGCCACCTATCAGTGGCTCCTTGGATGTCCATGGGTCCCAAGTCCCTTCAGGGTCCACTCTCAGTTCAGACAAAGCCTGCGCAGTGCAGGACTTGCCTGGATTGCCATTTCCCTTCGGGCTCATGGGTGATCCCCTACCACCTCCAACATCCCTGAGGTGGCAAAATACCCAGGGTCAGCCTACCTAACCCGTAGAAGAGCATTCCCCAACCTGGGACCAGTGGGCCCCAAGGAACCTCTGGAGCTTAGTTCCTGAGAATTAAGCCGTGAGTTGGTTTGGCCTCAGCTGCACCAGATGGCCACCAGGTGCACTTCTCCCCAGCAGCAGCTGCCAGGGTCTTCTTTCCTGCATTAATCAGCATTCCCTGACAACCAAGAGACCCCTTTGGCTGAAGTCAAGATATCCTGACAGCACGCTGAGGTCCCCCAAACCCCACTACCTCCCACCTGAGGAGACAAAGCCCCCTTTGCCACACACCTTCATCTTGCTCCCCCCAAATGCCCTTCTTGACCTTTATAACCTAGGCCTTTTGGTACCTTATCCCCTGCATCAGGTGGGTGCCCTGCTAGGGCCTGGTATGAAGGCAGTGAGTACTTCCGAAATGTCAGCTCAGTGGTAGGATGGATGGGGCGGGAGGAAAGGCCAGATTGGAGGGGCTGCCTAAAAAGTCAGAAGGACAGATCAGGATGGGGATGGGTCTGTCTTCCCAACGTCTAGGGGGCTCCAGACTGGTCAAGTCCTACATCTGGTCAAGCCCTACAACCTCTCTGAGGCCCACAAACTTCTCCCCAGGCCCAGCAAAGGGCCTGACCCCTGCCCAACACCAAGGGGCTCCCTCACCTCCCAGGCGGGCTGGAAAGGTGGGTTCAGAGAAAGAAGCCTAGGGTTCATGGTGGCAGTGGCCCAGCAAAGAGCTAGTCCGGCTTCTGTTCCTGGCTGCCCGGGTAGTCCTAATTTGGCCCGTCTGGGAATTGGTTTCCCCTTCTGTAAAACAAAGGCATGAGGCACCCTGGAGTGGAGGGGGCTTTCACTAGAGCAACTAGGAAAGCTCCCTGGAGGGGAGCACCGCCGAGGATCGGCTAAATCTCCCAGGGATCTGCCCGACAGATGGAGGGCATTGCTCCTTCCAGAGTTTATTTCAGGCTTGTTCTGCTGCTCTCTGATCCTCGTCCTGCTCCACAAACAGTAGATGCAAAAAGTGCCACTTCGGTCTTCTTATAAAGCGCTTAGAACAGCACCTGCCACGTGGTAAGCTCTACAAGTGGTCGTCACGGTTAATGTTATCATTACTTGTTGAAGGGTCCTGGACACTGCCCACGGCCTGCCGCTCCTTCCCCTCACCCCGCGAGCCTTTCCCTTGCACGAACGGTGGCAATTCCAGCCGGGCGGGCTGCGTCCCAGGCGCATCTGGACCCCGGGCAAGTCTGGAATCTCTGACCCCGACAATCGTCAGGGCTCAGACTCGCCCTTTCCAAGGCACTCGAAGGGGGCGGACTGCGGAGGGCGGGGCTATGGGGCGCCCTCTAGGGCCTCAGACACCTCCTTCCGCCCAGCTCCCCGCCCTTTGCACGGTCCCAGGAGGGGCGGGGCGGCGGTGGCGGCAGCTAAGTGCAGGAAGCCGGGTGGCGGTCGGCGGGAGGAGGGGCGTGCAGATCTGGGTGGCTCAATGCGGCGGGGGCCAGTACTACTTACCCCATTAGTACCGCGCCGCTCCGCCCCGGAGTGACGCCCTCCGCCCATGGGCCTGGCCGAGGGCAACCGGCGGGCGGCGCGGAGGAGGCGGCGGCGTCAGGTGGCGCGTAGCAGGGCCGGAGCCGGGCCGGGTCATGGCCGCCTCGGAGCGGCTCTACGAGTTGTGGCTGCTGTACTACACTCAGGTGAGGCTGCCCCGCCCCGCGTCTGCCGTGCCCCCAGCTCCGCGCGTCCCGCGCCTGCTGCACCTGTACCCCGCGCCGCCGGGGCCGCGTAGATTCGCGCGCGCTGGGCGTGCTCGGGCTCCGCACACACGCGTGCGCCCCGGGCCCTCCGGTGCCACTGGCACTCACACCTGAGGGACTATCCTCGCGGGCGCGCACTTCATAAGAACCTCTTGGATGGGGACCGCGCAGCGTCAGTCTTGCCCGAGGAGAAGGGCTTGGACCAAGACTGGCCGGCACTTTCCCTTTTTACAAATTGGGAAACTGAGGCCCGGAAACAAAATGAAAGATTGGAGGGGTCGGGGGCAGCCGAGAGCCTTAGTTTGCATTTGGTCTTGCCACTCTTGTGGGTGTGGCCCCGTTGGGTGGTCAGGGCCCTAGAGTCTGAGTGAGCTAGGGGTATGCAGCAGAGGTGCCCCTACTGCGAGTCTACTCGAGTCAACTCTGACGCCACCCCTTTCCCAGACAACCGGCAGTGATAGGCTCCTGCCTGACCCCAGGCGGTCCTGGGTCCAGGTCCTAGAAAAGATTTGCCTTAGATGCAGAGCGTGGCGGTAGCGGGGCGAGCTAGGACTGTCGGAAAGGGATGGAGAGACGCCCTTTCCTCCTGAGCTCCCCGTCGTGACTCAGAGGCTACCTCAGGTGGCCTCAGACAGTGAAGACAGTGACTGGCCCAGGGGTCTGTCAGAGCTGAGATCCTGGTGTCTCCTGAACTCTGTCTCACGCACGTGGGCCCCCACTTTTCTTCTGCATCCACAGCAGGGAGGAATCCCTGGGTAATGTCCCCTCCCCTTCACCCAGCACCAGCTTCCCTCCCTGCACCTGCTTGGCATCATGCTCCTGGCTCAGGTGCGCCCTGGGCACAATGGACTATTGTTTGCCCCCGATCTTGTCCCGGGGCGGGGGGTAAGTTCATGCTCAGATCAGCGGGCCCTCTGTGAAGAGGCTGTCCAACTGTCTCCCAGGACTACAGGCCATGTCTGGGGCCCCAGGGACCTGGAATCCAGGCCATAAGGGCCACAGCTTCTTGAGTCCACCCAGGTGGCCAGAGGTCCAGGCCTGGGCAGAAGGCCCTGTGCGGAGTGTGCTGTGACCCCGGGCGAGCTCTCTCCTTCTCCGAGCTTCCCTGTCTGTGGGTTTGGCACAGCCCCGACCTCAGGAGTGGCCTGCGCTCTGCAGAGCGGTAGCTAGCGTGGCCGGGCCGGGCCGGAGAAGGCTCGTGTGTCCCTGGCCCCATGTTCCCTCACTCCAGACTCTGTCTCCATCTCCAAGGGTTGGTCTTCTTAAAGAACGAAAGACCCAGGAGGAAACCTGCCCCTGGCGCTCATGCCTCTGATGGCCTCGGTGGCCGTGGGCAGGTTCACAGTCCTCAGTTTCTTCGCCTGTGACCAGGCGATGAGTCTGAGGGATGTCAGTCATGGGTCATCAGGCTGGGTGGCATGCTGCTGGGGGATGGTGCGTCCTGCTACCCCTTCTAGATGACCTCTGCAAATGGTCAGCCCCCTGTTCCCTCAGGAGGTGTTTAGCATTTATCCGTGCTGATTCCCCGCCCCCCAGCTCCTCACCTCAGGGGGCAGGTATGGGGCACAGGTTGACTGGTTGCAGTCTTTGAGGCCTGGACAGGCAGGGGGTAGCCCGGGGCCTGGCAAACAAATCCAGGATGTGAGTGTGAACTGGGAGCCAGGCGGGGCCAGGCCGCCCGGGGAGAGGAAGCTCAGCGCAGCCTTCCTGCCCACTCGGTGCTGCTCCTGCTCCCGGAACACTGTCCCCACCCCTCCGTGCGGGCTCCCAGGGAGCGGTGGCTGTGCTGCCTGGGGCCCTGCTAAGGACCAAGCCTGTGTGTACTTGGGGGGAGGGGAGGGCCAAGGTAAAGGGTTGAACTGATAAAGGGTATTGAGAGACCCCTAAGTGGGCCCGCCACTCAGCCAGAAGGCTCCCCCAGCACCTGTGCCCCTCCCTGCAGAAGCGAGAGCTGACATCAGCTGGCAAACCTGTTTCCCCAGTTGTGGGTCTTGGCCCGCCCTAGGGAGTAACCCCCTTTCTGCCCTTCCTTTCCCCTCACAGATCCCAGATTTAGGCCCCCCCCACTCCCTGCCCCTCAGCTGGGGGCCCCCCGCGGGGGAAGGGGCTGTGGGTGGCTCCTGAAGGAGGGAGAGTGCCACATCTCAGTCTGAGTCCCTTGGGCCCTCATGGGGAAACCAAGGCAGGGTCATCCCAAGGTCATTAGACAAGTTTGGGGCAGAGCCCAGCAGAGCCCCTGCCCAGCCTCTATTCTGTGCCCCTTTACCAGGAAAAGGTCTAGACCTGTGGGCAGGAGGCCTCAGGTGGGTCCGCACAGGCTGTTTTCTCCACGTGGAACCTGCCCTCCCCTTCCCCAAACCAAGCTGGGCCTCAGCCCAGGGTGTCCCCCTTTTAACCCTTACTGTGTTGCTATTCCACAGCTCCCTGGCGCCTCGCACTTAGTAGGGGCTCCCTGGGTTCAGCCGAAAGGCTGGACAGAGGAGAGAACCACAGCGGCGACCAATCAGGGAAGCCATGCCAGAGGAGCTGGGAACAGTGGGGGCAAGAACAGGACAGTGGAGTGAGCGGGAGGCCTGGGGACAGGTGGGGGCATATCTGGAAGACTCAGCCCACCAGTGCTTCTCCAGGGAGGGCATGGGGAGGGGCTGAGAGGGTAAGGGGGCTGGGGATGGCACCCCACAGGCTGGTATAGGGCAACATGTAAAGATTATGCAAAATAATATGCAAATGAGTGGCCCCTTTTCCGCTGGAGCGGCAGTGTCCCTCAAAACGCCCCCAGTGAAAAGGAGCCCCGGGGGCACCGGAGCTGAGGAGCACTCCAGATCGCAAAGGTCGGGACAGGACAGGCATTTGGGCTCCAGGTGGGGAGTCCGGGCTGACCTGTCCAGTTTTGCCATTGAGGACTCAGGGTCCCAGGGAAGCCGGGTCAGAGCTGGAGTTGACCTTTCTTTGCCCACTCCCTCCCTGGTCCCTCACCCCTGACTGATGACCTCATGGAAACCCAGTCTGGTCCTCTGCTCCCTCGGGGACCTTAGCTGGGTCATATGCCTTCCTGTGCCCCAGTTCACCCTCTTATAATGGGAAAAAGGAAGGTGGAGTAGCTTGGGCCCCTCCATACCCCACTGGGGCAGCCAGGGTTTCCTCCTCCCTGCCCTCATTACCCAGGCAACTGAAGGGGGTGGGACTGAAGAGTTACAGGAGAGAAGCAGAGCTCAGGGTGGGGGGAGTGCAATCCCTGGGGTTGTCATGGCAACTGGGGAGCTGATGTGGAATTGTGGGGTCCCCATGGTAACAAGGTCTCTTACTCTGGGGACCCTCGAAGGAAATTCTTGGTTTCCACAGTGATAGGACCAGGGTGTCATGGAGACTAGAAGGTCTACCCCTCCCAAGATCCCCTCCCCAAGTAAGGGGCAGAAACTGGCCCAGCCACTGGGGCACTCGGACCACTGTCCTCAGGTGTCCTTGCCCTGGCAAAGTCTCCATCTTCCTGCTTCACCCCTTGGTCTGAAGTCCTCCAAGTCTGACTGCCACTCCTGGTGTAGTCAGAAGCCACCTTCAACATCTCATTGCCACCCGCCCCCCGCCCCCATGCTGTGGAATGGGGAGGCCCCCCGGGCCTGAAACAGGTCAATCTGATCAGACCCCACGCTGTCCCGGATCTGCCTGCCTCTTCCGGGAGTGGAGGTGCTCACTTCCACTCAGGCAGCTCTGCTCTCCTCTCCCTGCCCGGCTCCCAGCTCTCCACTGGGCCCACCGAGAGACTCCCATTCCACGTGCCTGGGACAGTGCACGGGATTGGCCCCTCATCTGTCACTCACAGAGATGGGTGGGGAGATGCTGAGTGTTGCCCTAAAATGCCAGGGGCTTGGGAAGGCAGAGCCCCTGGGTTTGGGGGGGAGCTCCCACTGGCCTGACCAGTGCTGGTGGGTGTAGTGGGAGGGTCTTGACTAGTTAAGCAAATGAAAAGAGGCAGCTGCCGTGCAAAGAGAAAATTAGTGTTAGGTAACAAGCTAGCAAGTGTGAGAACCAGGTCTGGACTTCAGAACCCGCGCCCTCAACCACATTCAGCTGGGCAACCCCAGCCTCCGAAGCACCAGACAGGGGTGGGTCTGGGGAAAGGTGCTCGTTCTGATGGGGGGCATTTAGGCAGAGGAAACCTGGAGAGCAAAGCCTGTGCAGACCCCTGGGGGTGGGACAGTGAGTGGTATCCTTGGGCTGGGGCATCTGGTGAGCATGGGCACCCAAGCTGGTGATGCGGAGGGCCCCACCCACGGGGGCTTCGGCTTCGAGCAGGGGAGGCTGTGGACTTGCCCTGAAGCTGGCGAGAGGGTGGGAGGCCAGCTGATGGGACAGTAACCGAGGGGTACTGGAGAGGCACTCCATGCCCAGCGCTATTTAAGCAGTTTCTGTGTGCTGCCCCATTGTAAACCCGCCCCACCCTTCCCAGAGAGGTGGTTGGGGGGCAGGGATGAAGGATTTGAGGCAAGGTCTGAGGCCTGAGGTAAGACACTGGGCTAGCCAGGGCTGATGTCAGGCCTAGGGGAGGGCAAACAGGTCTAGGAACACCAGGGCATCAGGCAGCTCAGTGGTCCCTGTCCCCCGGCAAACAGCCACAGCCACCCACCTATGCCACAGCAGCCTGCCCCCAGCCAAGGTCAGGGAGCTCCGGGTGCATTCGATGCGCGCACTGTCACAGCAGGGTCAGAGCCTGGGCCCGGATAGGCCCGACCTCACTCCAGGCCCCATCTCCTGCAGGTAAAACTAGCCTCGGGTCCTCAAGCCGCCCCCCGCAGAGCAGTGCAACCCTTTGCATTCTCGGTGCCACCCCTGGTGCTGGGTTAGGTCCCTCACAGCTCTTGCTGGGCCCTGGGTGCCCCGGGCCCCCCCACATCCCTGCGGTCTGCCGGGAGGAAGCGGCCCTCCTCCCCCACCGTGACTCTGCGCTTCCTGCCCAGGCTGGGGCGGGAGGGGACGTTTCCCGTTCACACCCAATTTTCCCTGGCGGCACCCAGACTCCGGCTCAGCCTCTGCCCCTTTTGCCCATGGAACCAGCTCCGGGGCCTGGGGTCCAGGTAACCAGCCAGGGTGGGCGGAGCTTCCCGGGGTGTGGTAGGACATCCTTCCTGTGCAGGCGGGGGACATGCCTCTGCATGGGTCTGCCCGGCTGATGGTGCGTATGCACCCTGGGGTCTACAGTCCAGGAAGGTGTCCTGACAGGGCGGCTGCTGAGCTGGGAGGAAGAGGCAGGCCAGAGCACGGCCCAAGGCTTTGGGTCGGCTGGTGGGTGGAGAACTGTCAGCCCTGGCACCCGTGTGCATGCACTTAAGCCCCTCCCCTGCCTATGTCAGGCCTGTCCGGGTCCCCAAAGATTAGGGAGGTGGGAACAAGAGGCTGGAAAGCAGATGGGGGGCCTGGGAGAGTGGTCAATATGTACAGCAATCTTCTGATGCTGACCTTCCGGCTTCCTGTCCTCCCTCGGCCCCCACCTGTGCCCGTCACTCCTTTCTCCACCCCCACTGCTCTGCCTCATTCCCTGTCTACCTGTGTCCACCTCCGTCCACTCTCCACTTCTGTCTGCATCCCCTTGTCCCCCACGATCACTGCACCCCTTCCGTCCCCACCCCTGTTCCCCCAAACCTGCAGAAGGACCCGGGTTACCTGCAGCAGTGGCTGAAGGCCTTTGTAGGCACCTTCGAGAAGAGCATCTCACTCTCGTCTCTGGAGCCACGCAGGTGAGGCTGGCGCTAGCTGGATGGTGTGGGGGGGGGGGAGGCGGAGGGGTCCTCAACGCCACGGTGACCTCTTTCCCCACAGGCCAGAGGAGGCGGGTGCAGAGGTGCCGCTGCTGCCGCTGGACCCGCTGCAGGTGCTGGCCGAGCAGCTGGACGAGGGGGACCTGGAGCAAACCCTGCTGCTGCTCAAGCTCTTCATCATCCTCTGCAGGTGGGTCCCTGTTGTCCTCTCCAAGGTGGGGGAGCATGGAACTGTGGGCCAGAGGGGGCACTGGCATATTTCTGCGACCTCCCCCATCCCTCGCTCCCCAGGAACTTGGACAATGTGGAGGCAGGCTGGGGCCGGATGCTGGTGCCCCGTGTGCTGGCCTTATTGACCCGGTTGGTGGCCAAGGTGAGGTGGGCTGTACCTGGAGGGGCAGCAGGTGGTAGTCAGTGCCCAGCTAACCCCCTTCCACTTCTCTCCACGCCTCCCTCCAACAGCTGAAAGGATCCCCGCCACTGCAGGAGGGCCAGGGCCCCAAGCTGGAGGAGGTCGCCCTGCATGCCCTGCTCCTCAGCGAGGGCCTCTTCGACCCCTACCAGACCTGGCGGCGCCAGCACAGCGGGTGAGAGCCGGCCCTCCCTCCAGCAGAGGACCCTGAGGGGGCTGGGGAGAGGGTGGCGGATGGGGGTGGCCACTCCGGCAGAGGTGTGGAGGTGGGAGGGGGCTGTGTGCAGGCTGGTGAGGGGAGGATGGCTGAGGTAGGGTGAAGTGCCTGGCTTCACCCTGCCCCGGGCCACCCCTTCGCCTCCCCCAGGGAAGTCATCAGTGCCAAGGAGAAGAGCAAATACAAGTTCCCTCCCGCTGCTTTGCCTGGTGAATTCAGAGGCTTCTTTCAAGGTCAGGCCCCGCCCCTTCCCCACTTAGCCCCGCCCCCAAGCCAGAACACCTTCCTGCAGTTTCCCATCTCTTACACAGAACCAGCTTAGTGGGTTTAGTGGTGGCTGCACCCGGGGCAGGGAGAACCCTGCCAGTTTGGGGGGGTTCAGGGGCAGAGGAGGGAAAGGGCATTAAAATGAGTAATTTCTGGGCTGTAGCAAAGGCCTGGCATCAGGTGGGGATGTCAGTTTCCCTCCCCCTCCCCCCCAATCTCCTGGGTCTACCCCAACCCCCTGCACCCCACTCTGATCTGGACCATTTTAAAACTCCCGGTGCAATCCCTCTGTGCCTGCGGCCTCCACCTAGGCTCCGCCCCTCCTCACTGGTGTCACCCCCACTTCCTACGCCTTCATTCCTGGAGGAGCTGACCCCCAGGATGTCTCTGGCCCCCTGTTCTCCCTGGGCACCCTCTTCTCCTGGGTCCCCTCTGTTCTGTCAGCGGGAGGAGACTGGCCAGGACCTTAGGTGGGCTCAGGGCTGGATGCTGCCTTGGTAGGGGCGGCTGGGCTGGGGAAGGCGGTGGCCTGTTGGGGCAGAAAGCCTTTCGTTGCCTCTGGGTGTCTCATGAGCCGCTGGCCTGGGTCTGGAATGGGGGCAACAGCTCTAGGAGGGAAAGCACCCTGGGA
>PVJI01017760.1:0-34917 GCA_004026765.1 Micronycteris hirsuta | reverse complement strand
TTTTCCATCATTACTTTTTCAAACAGGTTTTCTATCCCTTGTTCTTCTTCCTCTCCTCACGGTATCCCTATTATACGAATATTATTACATTTCATGTTGTCCTGCATTTCCCTTAATTCTTTCTGAATCTTCATTCTTTCTGAATCTCTTCATTCTTTCTGAATCTGTTCATTCTTTCTGAATCTCTTTTCCTGTTCTTGTTCATTTTGGGTGTTTTTTCTACCTTGTCCTCCAGCTCGCTGATCCGATCCTCTGCTTCATCGAGCCTGTTTTTATTCCTTCTATTGTGTCCTTCAGTTCAGATATTGTATTCTTCATTTCCTCTTGGCTCTTTTGGATAGTTTCTATTTCCTTTTTCATGTTGACATAGTTTGCAGTGAGTTAATTATAGTTTTCCTGTAGTTTCTGGTAATTTTCTGTGAGCTCATCGAGCTTCTTGAGCTTCTTGAGCTTCCTGATAACCAGTACTTTGAACTCAATATCTGATAGTTGGCTTGCCTCTGTTTTATGTATCATTCTTTCTGGGGCTTCCTCCTTTCCTTTCATTTGGGGATTGTTTCTTTGTCTTCCCATTGTTTGTGAGACTCTTCTTGCTAGCCTCTGTTTCTTAAATTGATCTGTTCTGACTCCCTGGTTTTATGGTATGAGCTTCTATGGTAGAGTACCTGCGAGATTCCGTTGTGTAGTCTCCTTAATCTCCTTAGCTCGCTGATTCTGGACTGTCGTTTATGTTGGCTCTCTGTATGTCTTTGTGTTTTGGTTGTTATTGGGTCTTTCTTTGGTGGGTTCTTTCTCCAGCTAGTTAACTAAGGGTCACTCCATCTATCATGCCTTGTATTCTGTTGTGCAGGTGTGGACAGGTTGTGTTGAAGCTGATTGTTCTGTGTGAACAAGGTTTTGAGACTTCTCTCACTTTTATTCAGTTGTTTGTTGTGGGTACTTTCTCCACCAATTGGTGTATTATCCTTTCGGCTCTGGATTGAATTTAGTGTGGGTTCCACTTCCTCCTTCACCTTCTTTCATTGTTTTGTGTTGGTGGTTCTTTTGTTGGTGGATTTCCTCTTCCAGCAGGTATACTGGTGTTCACTGCTCCTACCTTGCAAGTTCTCTGGAGTTGCAAAGTTAATTTTGTGTCACTGTCTCTGTTTTTTGCGCTGACCCTTGTCTGGGTCTAAATCTGGTCTCTTCACAGCTCCAGGTTTTAATGTCTCACTGTCTGATCGTTCAATTTCCCCTGTAATCTTGGTCACCAATCTTCATATATGCTGGAATACTGTTGGGTGTTCTCTCTGTTCCTCAGAAAATCAGCTAGGTGTTTCACCAGTGGGCAGGAAGAAGTGGACTCTGCTCCCCCCTATCTTGCCACCATTTTTTTTTCTCAGGACTTAAAATTTTTATATGATCATCTCAATCCAAGTTATACTTTTGTGGTCCAGTTTTTATACTTACACCAATCTTACCAAGGAAATTACAGCTAAGTTGGGTGACAGAAGAAGAGTGGGGCTAGCCATTTTTTTTTATTATTTTAAATGCTGGTAGAATCAAGCACTTCCTCACCCAAAGTCTTTCAGTGACTGCCCTCATCCGAATTCTGACTAGCTTCAACCTTGATGCTCCTTAGGTCCAGCTGTACAGCTCAAAATTGCTGGGTTACCCTTGTTTTCCTGGACCCTATTCTCTTTCACCTCCCTGATGTGCCATCCCATCCTTCAATTATTTAGTACAACACTTTTCTGCCTAGAGGATTACTATCCCTCATTCCCAATCCTGCTCCACATCACTTCCAGGAAGACATTAGTGGAGATCTCACAACTCCGCTAATTACAATACTTTGTTTTTGCCTTTTAGGATGCTTTACACATACCTATTTTACAGTGCATATTACATTTTAGTAGAGTACATACTTTGTCTGACTACAGACCTAGCTAATGGGCTCCAGGGGGAACATATAGATCTTATTCTTCATTATATCTCCAGCCATATGATAAAATTGGTACGTGCACCTTCATAAATATTAGTGAAGTATGAATGTGCCAATAGATGGGTAGTGAAAAGGATAGATAAATGGGTAAATAAAATTAAATGATATATTAGTGAACATTCATTCCGAGCCTTGTTTTCTACTTTACAACCAACTAAAATACTGACCAGAATTAATGTGAAGCCCTGAGATGACCAGCAGAGTTGGGATGAGGAGTAGGAAGTCTTCATGTCTACCCAGATGCCCTCTCAGATACCCTCAGCAGCAGTTCTGGTGAAATGAGGAAGCACTAACACACAGACACAGAGTGAAAATCTAATAGCAAGTCTCACAATTCCATCAGAAATATGAATATTCCCCTTCCTATCCCAAAATTAACTCTGTCCCATATGATAAATGTACTGCATTTGCCATCCATCAGGACTGAGAAATCTTATTCTACTACATAAATTTCTTCCTGGCCTGGGCTGGAACCACTGAGAACTACAATTCTTTAAGCCCACAAGTAAAAAGATGAGTTATGTAGATCCTTAAAGGTCCCACCATTCACTGATTCAAACATTACTATACCCTAGCTCCTGTCATGTACTCACATACACACACTCACACACAAAAATATTCACACATCATTTTCTTTATTTTTAAAATTTAATGTTTATTATATTTTTCCCATTACCATTTAGTCCCCATACATTTTCCTCCACCCAGCAATCACCACACTGTTGTCTATTTCCATGAGTCCTTTTTCCTTTTTGCTGAAAACCTCTACCCTCTTAGCATTCCCTACTATGGTCTCCATCTATGAGTCTATGTTTTGCTTGTTATTTCAGTTTGTTCATTAGATTCTACATATGAGTGAAATCATATGGTATTTCTCTTTCTCTGACGGGCTTATTGCACTTAGCATAATGTTCTCCATTATGCTGTAGCAAAGGGTAAAATTTTGCTACAAATGATGCTGCATTCATTGATGCTGTAGCAAAGGGTAAAATTTTCTTCTTTTTTACAGCTGAGTAGCATTACATTGTGTAAATGTCCCATAGTTTTTTTTTTTTAATCCATCATCTATTGGTGGACACTTGGCTGCTTCTATATCTTGGCAATTGTAAATAACATTGCAATGAACATAGGGGTGCTTCTGCTCTTTCAAATTAGTGTTTTGGGTTCCTTCAGGTATATTCCTAGAAGTGGGATTGCTGGGCAAAAAGGCAGATCCATTTTTAATTTTTTGAGGTATCTCCATACTGCTTTCCACAGAGGCAGCACCAGTCAGCATTCCCAATAACAGTGCAAAAGTGTTCCCCTTTCTCTACATCCTCACCAACACTTCCTGCTTGTTCATTTACTGATGATAGCCATTGTGACAGCTGTGAGATGATATCTCACACTGGTTTTCTTTCTTTATTTTGCAATTTTTTTAAAATAAATTACTTTATTGTTCAATTACAGTTGTCTGGATTTTCTCCCCACCACTTCCCCCACCCTAGCCAAACCTACCTTCTTCCCTTGCTTCCATCCTCCCCCTTGGTTTTGTCCATGTGTCCTTTATAGTAGTTCCTGAAAACTCTTCTCCTGACTGTCCCCTTACCTCTCCCCTCTGGCTATTGTTTTATATATACATATAAACATATATAAATAAAAAATATATATATATTTTACTTTATTGTTGTTCAATTACAGTTGTCTGCATGCTCTCCTTTCCCCTCCCCCTCCAATCCCACCTCCCTTTCCTGCCCCCCTTCCCATGCTTGGATCTGTCCATGTGCCCTCTATAGTGGTTCCTGTAAACATTTCTCCCCATTGTCCCCTCCCTCCTCCCCCCTGGCTATTGTTATATTGTTTTTAATTTCAATGTCTCTGGTTAAGTTTTGCTTGCTTTTTGCTTTTGTTGATTATGTTCCAGTTAAAGGTGAGATCATATGGTATTTGTCCCTCACCACCTGGCTTACTTCACTTAGCATAATGCTCTCCAGTTCCATCCATGCTGTTGCAAAGGGTATAAGCTCCTTCTTTTTCTCTGCCATGTAAAATTCCATTGTGTAAATGTACCATAGTTTCTTGATCCACTCATTTGTAGATGGGCACTTAGGTCACTTTCAGCGCTTGGCTATTGTAAATTGTGCTGCTATGAACACAGTTCTTTGAGAGATTGGTGTTTCAGGATTCTTAAGGTATAATCCCAGCAGTGGAATTGCTAGGTCAAAGGCAGTTCCATTTTTAGTTTTCTGAGGAAATCCCATACTGTTTTCCACAGTGGCTGCACCAGTCTCCATTCCCACCAACAGTGCACTAGAGTTCCCATTCTGACTGATGTGAAGTGGTATCTTATTGCGGTTTTAATTTGCAGCTCTCTGACAGCTGGTGATGCTGAGCATCTTTTCATATGTCTCTGGGCCCTCCGTATGTCCTCCTTGGAGAAGTGTCTGTTCAAGTATTTTGCCCATTTTTTAATTGGGTTGTTTGTCTTCCTGGAGTGGAGTCGTGGGAGTTCTTTATATATTTTGGAGATCAATCCCTTGTCTGAGGTATCACTGGCAAATATGTTTTCCCATACGGTTGGCTATCTTTTCATTTTAATGCTGTTTTCTTTAGCCATGCAGAAACTTTTTATTTTGATGAAGTCCCATTTGTTTATTCTTTCCTTTATGTCCCTTGCTTTAGGGGACATATGTGGCAGTGATTTCCACATGCGTGTAAACACACAGTCCTGAGAATTTACACGTTTTGAGCACAGCTCCGTGTGATTCCCTTGTGAACAAGTGTGGATCATGTCTGTGGAATGGGAATTCTCTAATAGGAATTTGGCAAAGATGTATCTTAAAAAATTCTGGCTTGCTGTGCCCTGCATATTACTTTGACCTGGTCCTGTCTGCCACCAGACCTGAATTTACATCCTAATGCCTTGCTATGAGTAATCCTACCCCTGTTCTGCTTAATCCCATGAATAATCAATCCAATGTAAATGTGTCTTAATGCCTCTAATAAAAGCCCCAGCTAAGCAACCCACGAGGTCTTTCTCCCCAAGATGGGGATGGTGGAGGAGACCCGTGGTCACCAGATTCTCACCTCCAAGCGTGTCTCTGGGTAAGATTGATTCACGCGATCAGGGCGGTCCCCCCATGGATTTTGCGGGTCGAAATCTGCAACAAATGGCGCCCATACATGGGGCCCGAACAGGCATTGCCATGGACCGTTACCCTCCACTTCAAGGTGGAGGATGCCGGCAATAGTTCCAGTGAATAGGAAGGAACCTGACGGCCAAGAGTCATCTGGAGTGGGATAGAGGTAAGAACCAGTACAAAAAACGTTTTTGGCCATGAAAAATTTAAAGAACGGATCCATACAAATCCGGAGGAGTGGATTTTGTATCGCTGGTCATATAAAATTTAATTCATTAAGAGACTAGAAATTTCTAACACTGCTAGTCTCCCACTTGTTAACAAAAGCCCTGAGCGCGCAACTCGGTCGCGCCAACCGGCCGGAAGGGTGCGAGGACGGAAACCCCTCGCCGTCGCCAAGGCTGCATTCGGTACAGGGCAGGGGAGAGGATTGGGCTCCCGGGGGCAGCGGCAAGAGACGCCCTGGCGCGCCCTTAAAAAAACAAGTCGCTTGCCAAGCTCATCCTGGCGGGCTGCGGCAGGAAAAACTTCCTCCCTCGCTTTGCTTCAGAGCAAGCGGGGCTATCAGCCTGCTGCCTTTGGGTGCCGCGGCCACCGACCATCTTTCGCCGTATGGGGCGCAAACTCCTGTCGCTGCGACCTCCACGGCTGCCTCTCTCCACCAGGCTCCTGGCACCCGGCGCAGGTTGCGCTCTCACAGACCGGCCTGCAGGCGACCTTGGCGAAAGGCGCCGGGGCGGGCAGCGGCACAGCGGTGATGCCTTAACACGTGTTAGGCGGCCCCCTGCCTACAATTAAAATGGCCGCTGCAAGCAAAAACTACAAAACTGGAGGCCATATCTAATGACATCACAAGGACACGCCTCCAAGGTAATACATAGAGGCTCAGCATCGGCTTTTCTCCATGGTAACGGCCTGTGCCTGAATTCTGTGGGCACACCTTCACAAAACAAGTCAGCTAGGAGTTGTGAATCCAATCAGGCTTCCCCCATCTCTCAAAAATTTCACCCTAATCTCTGCATTTAACCCCAAAGAAAATTGTATCCTGAGGTAATTTGAAAAATAAATGTTACTGTTCATTTTTAAGTGGTTCATAATCTAACATATAGTTTTAAAAATTGTGGTTGTTTTAAATTATTAAAACAATATTTCATCCTAATTCAGATTTTTAAAAATACTAAATATTTTCCTAATATAAGAATTTTCTGCATTTAATTAAAAATATGTTAGGTAAAAATTACAATGACATCAGGTAGCAAGAAATAACATTCCAAAACTACCATTTATAATATAATTTGCAAATACATTTTGGTGCTGCTGCCTTAGTTTTAAAGGACTCACATTAGTTAGAGGCAAACAAGACACCATGCAGCACAATTGTTTTAATTAAAATCAAAGTAATACTTTAATAATAATTATAGTTTAAATAAATAAGCCTCGGGGTCTGCCAGGGGTCAACCTTGCACCTAAATCAGTACTGGAGTGAAGGATATGTAAAAGATACTATCCTTTCTACACAAATGTTGAGTGCAGGTTTGTGTGTATTTGGAGTTTGCAGTCATGTTTCTGGATGACCTCTAAGTTTATTATAAAAATTAAGAAATAAAATATTAAAAAGGCATGTGGCAAATAGATGAAGCCTACATTAATGAGCGGCTGTGTGCCATTTTAATACTGCATAATTATAAAAAGATTATAACATAATAGCCATTTATATATATTCATAAGCTATTATGGCCATGTACTTTTATTAATTATATAAATGATACTTATTACATATAATACCATATATATATTACTTCATATATATCTATGAATAAACCTTAAATATGTCACTTCAGATATTAAAGTCATAAAGTCATAGTGTTCTAATCTATAATACTTTATAGCCAAACTGAATTATGTATGTATTTTAACAAAGGTCAGGTAAGTTATGAATGATAAGATAGAATTGAAGGAAAAGAAGCTTGACAGGTGTCCAAATTAGAAAAGGGAATAGGTTTGAGGAGAAGAGGGTAGGAGGAAGTGAAGAAAAGAAAGCTAGTCAAAGGTTGGCATATTTGCCAGGTAGTGTAAGATAGGATTGAAGGCAAGACTGTAAATTGTATGTATTAAGTTATGAAATGAAATTAGGAAGGAAAAGGCTTAGCAGGTGTCCAAGTTAGAAAAGGTTTGCCTGGCCATTTCATCTACCACTCAGGATTGTCTCTTAATAAAAAATTCTAGGCTATCGGTAAAAATTTAAATAATACCTCCCCATAAAAAATTGGCTAATAAAGGTCACGAAGGGCTCTTGGCATGTAGATGTCTCACCGGAGGAATTTGTAAAATCCCAAAAATAATTCACAAGACTACGGGGGGCCAGCTGGCTGTTCCACAAACCCCCCTCACTAGAAGGTCAGCAAAAATGCTAATTATCAAAAGTTTGCTTTTAATCTTCCATCAAAAATTCTTAAACAACCATATCAAAAATAACAGTAAAACATTTTTTGCCTCATAAAATAAAAAGAGGCCCCACATTATAAAGATACTGTAAAGGTTTTAAACATCAAGATTGATATATCTCCAAAATATATTTATAGGCAAATGTGCATTATCACCTTTAAGCAAATATTCATGTTTAATAGCCTCATTTTTCTTTAATACTTGAAATAAAGAAAGCTAAAACACTTCATGTTTAATCTGTTAAACCTGCTGTGAAAGCCATAACTTGTAGGTGCTTTCTAAATAAACTGTAGAAATCCAGGGTTTATAATTTTTTAATCTAAACTTAGACTTTACAGTGTAAGAGGCCAGGTGTAGGTTTGATTTGGGGGAAGGAGGTGTCTCTATGTTCTTTCCACAGAATACACAAGACCCCCACCACTCCAAGATGCTTAACCCCCTGGCTGCCCCAAAAAGCCACTGGCAACCTGTCTCCCATCTCCCGGCTAAAGAAAAAGGAAACTCCAAAATCGCTGCATTGCCAAATCATCACTAGGACCCCTACTTTGGGTCGGGTAACAACACTCATCAGCCAGATAATTGTTATTTTACTTACTGTCTTTAAGAGAATCTTATCAACTTATAATTTATTCTATTTAACTAATAAGAAGACATCCTCTGGCAAGCAGGGTGCCAGATTCTAGCCAATAACAATACTATTATCTCAATATTCTCTCTATATTGACTATAAGTATGATACACAAAACTTCTTACTATATAAACTTCATATTTAAACTTCAATTTACAGTTAAAGATTTAGGAATTAATCTAATGTTATAATCTAGTTATTAATCTGCTCCTCAAAATTATCTTTTGAGGAATAATCCAAAACTTAAGTAAAGAATATAATTAATATAATATGTAAGAATATTTTATAAAATATCATGCAATTTATTCATTATGGTTTTTAAACATAATGTGTTAATCTTGGACCGGATTGCTAAAATCTTGTTTGTATCCCAAATTTATATAGAGTGATATCTGTAATATTATTCAATACTAGGTGTCTACCACAACAGCTTTTCCCAAATAAATATATAAATCTGATATCTGCTCACCAACTTTGCCAGGGCTGAATTGCTTTTTAATAATAAATAAAATTAAAACATAGACATAGGTCTTATATGCAAAACTGATCATTTTGCATAAAACACCCGGGTTGTTCTTTAAATCTAATCTCTCAAGAAAAACTGGCCAATTTTCAAAGAGAATCAATTATTCAAGCCCTTGGCATTTATTCATCTTTAACCAGAAGTACTTACAAACTTTAAACCCTATTTATTATAAGAAAAAAGGGGGAGGAGGTCAGAATATCTCTCCCAAAGATTTAAACATGACTCTTTTACAATTTAAAGATTTTTTAATTCGCAATATTAGTCCAAGCAATCACCCCATTCAATTCAAGTCCCTAGCCCCACACCTTAGCTAGGAAAAGAAGGGTCTGTTTCTGTTTTTTCCACAGAAAAATCTCCAAAACTGCTGACAAGGAAAGCAAAGCCATGTGACAGAAGAAAGACTTCCCTGGCAGCAACCTAATTTCTCATCAGAAATTAGAGACCCATGGCCGCGGGATTCTCACCTCCAAGCGTGTCTCTGGGTAAGATTGATTCACGCGATCGGGGCGGTCCCCCCACGGATTTTGCAGGTCGAAATTCGCAACAGACATATCAGTGAATATGTTGCTGCATGGAGTGTCTGAGATTTTCCCATCTAGGACTTTTATGGTGTCACCACTCACATTTAAGTCTTTTATCCACCTTGAATTTATTTTTGTGCATGGTGTAATTTGGTGATTGAGTTTCATTTTTTTCTATGTAGCTGTCTAAATTTTCCAACATCATTTGTTGAAGAGGCTATTTTTATTCCATTTTATGCTGCTGCCCCCTTTGTCAAGTATTAATCAACCATAGAGATTTGGGTTTATTTCTGGGCTCTCTTCTGTTCCATTGGCCTATGTATCTGTTCTTATGCCAGGACCAGGCTTTTTTTTTAATTACAGTGGCCTTGTAATACAGTTTGATATCAGGTATTGTCATCCCTCCTACTTTGCTCTTTTTTCTCAAAATTGCAGCAGCTATTCAGGGTCATTTATGGTTCCATATAAATTTTTGAAGTGTTTGCTCTATATCTGTGAAATATGCCATTGGTCTTTTAGTGGGCATTGCATTGAATCTATAAATTGTTTTGGTAGTATGGACATTTTGATGATGTTAAGTCTTCCAATCCATGAACATGGTATATGCTTCCATTTGTTTGGGTCTTCCTTAATTTCTTTCATCAGTATTATGTAGTTTTCTGAGTACAGGTCTTTTACTTCCTTGGTTAGGTTTACTCCTAGGTACAGTATTTTCTTGTTGCTATATCAAATGGGATTTTTTTCCTGATTTCTGTTTCTGATCTTTCATTGTTGGTATACAAAATGCCTTTGATTTCTGATTATTGACTTTGTGTTCAGCTATTTTGCCAAATTCTCTTATTACATCGAGTAGTTTTTGGTGGTCTGTGGGTTTTCTATGGGTCTATGGGTCATATCATCTGCAAACAATAACAGTTTTGCTTCCTCCTTTCCAATTTGGATGACTTTTATTTCTTTTTCTTATTTCATCACTGGGGCTAGGACTTGCAATATTGTGTTGAATAGAAGTGGTAAATTCAGACATCCTTATCTTGTTCCTGATCTTAGTGGGAAAGCTTTTAATTTTTCCTCTTGGAGTATGATATTGGCTGTTGTTTTTTCATATGTGGCCTTTATTATGTTGAGGTGTGCTCCTTCTACTCCCACTCTGCTGAGTGTTTTTTATCATAAATGGGTGCAATACCTTATAAAATGCTTTTCCTCATCTATTGATAAGATCATGTGATTTTTAATAATTTTTAAATTTATTTTGTAATCGTTCAAGTACAGTTTTCCGCTTTCCTCCCCCAGCCCTCCCCATCCCCCTGCCTCCTCCCCTCATTATTGTCCATGTGTCCTCTATAATTGCTCCTGCAAACCTTTCACCCTTTTCCCCTAAAATTCCCTCCCATCTCCCCTCTGGTCACCATCAGCCTGCTCTCAATTTCAGTGTCTTTGGTTATGTTTTGCTTGTTCCTTTGTGTGTGTGTGTGTGTGTGTGTGTGTGTGTGTGTGTGTAATCTCCTCGGTTTTTGGTGCAGAGCTACTAAAACCCTTGTAATTCCTAAGTGATAAGAGCAGTAGGAACATCTCTTGTTCTAATATTTGGTCTTTGACCCTGGTTTCTGATAATGAGCTCCTAAATTCCCTGGAATTTCCTGGGTGATAGGAGTGTCGTTTGTTCTAATGAAGCAAATCTTCCATCATGCCTATATGATTAAGCCTACATAAAGTTCCCAAAGTGCAGAGTTTGGAGAGATTTCACGGTGGTGGATACATCTACTTGCTGGAAAGGTGGTACACACCAATTCCATGGAAACAGAAGCTTCAGCACTCAGTACCCTCTCAGACATTGCCCTCTGTACCTCCTTACCTGCCTGTTCATCTGTATCCTTTATGACAAACCAGTAAACATAAGTGTTTTGCTGGGTTCTGTGAGCTGCTTTAACAAATTATACAACCTAAGGAGGGAGTTGTAGGAACCTAGAGTTATAGCAGTTTATTCGGAAGCACAGGTGACAATTTGGGACTTGTGATTTGTGTCTAAAGTGGGGGCAATCTTACAGGACTGAAACCTTAGCCTGTGGGATCTGATGCTGTCTCAGGATAGCTTATGTCAGAATTGAATTAAATTGTAGGACACCCAGGCCATATAATTGCTTTGTCTGTGGAAAACCACCCACATATCTGGTATTGGAAATATTGTGCGTTTGTGAGTAAAGGAGAAACCTTGGAGGAGTGTGTTTCTCTTTACAGAGTTACTCTCCAAATCCCAGCATTTGATGTGTTGTCCAAAGGGCATAGCCATGCATATCCCTATATCCCTGCTCCTATTCTCTTCCTCAGTCTCCCTTTGCATATCCCTTACCCATCTCCCCTCCCCACCCCACTCCTTCTCTCTCATAATGAAGGCATAACACTGAGTAGGATGGTATAGTTGAGAATAGGAGAATAAATACGTCTGAGCTACTGGATTGTATGAGAAACAAAGATGCACATGGGAGCTCCTTGACTGCTCTCTAGAATCCCCTTTTCTCACCCTCTCTCTCTCTCTCATAGAAAAAGACACACTTGGATGGAATGTGTGGTGCACCTGCAGCATCTCAGTTCACAAGTTTTCTTTTAAATGTTCATAAGCTGAATGAATTCCCCTCCAACTAAGATATCCTTTGAAAACTGATCACCATTTCAATAATATTTTGGACCAGAGTATAAGCACTTTCACAAAACTGAGCTCATTTAATATTCCCAACAACCCACTTTACATGAGGAAATTATAGACAGAGACCTGGCAGAGTAAGAACTCTAACCCATGTCTTCTGGCTTTAAATCTCATGTCCTTTCTATTCCACTCCTTCCAAGAAATTTTTGCCCCATTTTCTTGAATAATTAGAGGAATATGAGCACTCTTTATTCAGAGGGGGGAAAAAAACTAAAATAGCAAAACCTACCCCCTTTCCTAGGGCTTAGCCAAACATTTAGGCTATCTTGCCCCTCCTCAAAATCACTTCCATCTCTCTTAAATTGATCTGAAGGTATCTGCTGAGACTTGTGTTCTCCAAAGAGCACCTCATGCTTTAACACCCCCTCCATCTGGCAACCTGCCTGGGACCCACTTCTAGGTCCTACCTCCAGTTTTCCCAAGCAGATAATAAGATCCACAAACCTTTGACAAAGGTTCTGTGGTACTACAAATCTGAGGGTTAAAGACCAGGAATCTCTTCCAGGTAACACAAACTGTGGCTTTCTGAAGGCACTGCCCCACTTTTATATACTGTCTCAACCATGTGCCTCTGGCGGGAGAAAAGACCTGTGAAATACCCTCATCTGAGCCCCAGGGCATGTTGCCAAGCACACAGCCACTCACAAACAGTCCTGAGTCTGCAATGACCGGAGTCCAGCTGTGCCCAGAGAAACTATGCTTTGCCTCAGTGATGGGCCAGAGGAAAGGCACTTTATAAAAATGTGTTTCCCTGCCTGAGAAATCAAACTCAGACCTCTATTTCTAGTCCTTTCCAGACCACCCACATGGGAACATCTTCAGCTTGGGGCTAGAGCTGATATTTTCAGAAATGGTTACTTGTTTGGAATCAGCCCCAAAGCTCCAATCCATCTCCAAACTAGGCCCCATGCCATATTTAAACATTCAAGTTGATGTTCCAACAAGTATTCCTCATATTTTTATTTCCTTAGGCTGCCTTGAGATAACTCTACTACCCAGTTTCCTCACAAACATGTGTATGTACACACATTTACACATACATACACATGCATATACAGATACATATATACACATCATTCTTTCCCTGCAGGCATCGGCAAACAGAAAATCAACATTATACTCTTAAATTTAGCAATTTTGCTTTGAATTATAGAGGTGTTAACAGTGGTGTCTCTGAAATTTTATGACAGAGAATTGTCAGAGCATGAGGGTTTCTTTTTGTCTTGGCTCATGGTCCAATAGCTGCCCTTGAGCACACAATTCCCGCTGTCTCACTCTTTAGTCTTTTGAAATATGGATAATTCCCTTATTCCCTTCTACTTAATGAGATTAATGAATCAAATGTTTGCAAGATGTCTTTAAAAGTTTGCTGGAAATTTTAAAACAAATTCTTCCAAAACCATTTCCTCAAAACTCTAGTTTATTGAATTTCTGAGTTTGAAATTAAATGCTGTTCTAAAATGATGTTAAGGAGGAGCAAGGTCACAATTCTATAATCTGCCATAAACCTTGTCTTAAACTTTGGAAGCAACTTTGTTTAGCTGAGCCCATGGAAATTATGTCTTAATCTGTTTCTTCAACTTCAAATTTCCAGAAATATGCAATCCATTTCATATGACATTTGTTCAAGGTTATGATAACAAGCTAACTGTCTCTCCCAGTGATGCATATGTTCCGGTGCTTCCTGGCCCAAGGTCCATTTGCTGGCTTTTCTTTCAAACCTCATTGTTCTCAGTCATCTTGGCCAGAAAGTTCCTATTTCAGAGCTGAAGGTAAGCACATTTTCTATTAATTTCTCATATTCTTAAGTGTTTGGGGATTATAAATAGGGCTGTTAGAAACAAATCTGAGAAAAGGCTGTATTCAGAATTCTGCTTAATATGTTATCTTTTTATTTATGGTCTTTCATCTTTCCTGAGGGAGTACATCATTTTTCGAATTGAACTATAAAATAAAATCTATTATTTGTTTTTATAATTAAAGCAGCCTTCCCTGTTAATGAATTCATTAGCTTCTATTGTTAGTCTTCAGATTATCATCAGGCTCTACTCAAGGGCTATGGCCAGGATTTTCCTTTTAGAAATAGGGGTGAAAAAATCATGCTTCTTTTACCCTTTAGTGACAGTCATTCTTTTACCTGATTAACTTCTGTTTTTACAAGTACAATAGTTTTGCTGCCATGGCAATTAGGGAAGCTAGTATGTAAGTTGGCTTCCTGCAACTCTGTTATCAACATATGCATGTGGAGTATTTGTGGTTCTGGGGCAATGTACACTCTCTCTGCCTTTCTCATTCATAACTTCTATAGTCCTCAGATACTTTGGAAGCAACAGAGGATGTACTATAAATAAGAATTAAAAACACATTCATTATCACAAACTCCTCTAAGAGCTGATTACTTAGAAAGCGATGTAGCCACTGCAGACTTGAGACACTCACTCTTTGCTTGGTTTGCTCTTTCATGGGGAATATACATTCTTTAGAAGAGAGGTCCCAGTTTTTTAATAAAACGGCCATTTGTTATATTTTTATCTTTTTAGACTAGGCTACCTTGAGATGATTCTACCACCCATTAGCCTCCCAAACACATGCATGTGCACATATACACACATACATATGCATATACATGTACACACACACATATATGCACATAAGCAAAGCCCTAAAGGAATAGAAATGATGAAGGGATAGAGGGGGATGCCTTAAGAAAAATTGGAAAGAGGAGAGCTCCTGTAATTGCACCATGAGCAGAAGTGCAAAAGGTATGGTAATAAATGGTGTTCACTCATTGGTGCATTATCAAAAATTTCTACTGGATACTTAGTGCCAGGTGTTGCTAAAAGCCCCAGCCAGAGTGCCTGCTACAAGGCTGAGCCTGTGGGAGCATAGGAGATCAAGCAGATAGCTACAGGCAGATCAGTCTTCACTCTTCAGTGCATCCTGCATCTCTTGTGGGCAAGGAAGAGTTTTGCTCCAGTAGCAACTGAGCTTTCATGCCTCAAAGCAGGTTCAAAGACAGCTCAGTATAAAAAAAATTAAGCCATTTTACTATTATTTACCTTGTTAAATTTTCTTGTTACAGTTCCCACCTGAATACTTCATGGCTAACTAACCTTTAATATGATATTTTTGCTTGGTGTAAGCAATATATATCTTCCATTGATTGTACAAATATTGCTATGGCTAGGTTCTCTGCTAGGCACTGAGTGTACAGAGATGGCAAGGGCAGTTCTCATTCCAAAAAATTCAGAAACCATTTATGAGGGAAGACCTTGCATTTTCATGTAAGTAATGCTATCAGAGAAATAAGGACAAATAGCATGGAGGAACATAGATGGAAAACTCTCTCATTCTCTTTAGGGAGAGGGGAGGCAGTTTAGGAACATCTGCACAGAGAAAGGAATGTGTGTGCTAAACATAAAAAGGTGCTGAAGAAAGTAGGGAAGGGATACTACATGGCAATCATACCACCATGACAAGAAAAGAATGGGGCTGCCTCATATCCCAAAATACAGGGTCACTTCAAGGCCTCTTATAATTGCTGCTAGACAGAATTCAAACAAGAGTATGTACTGGATTCAAATGAACCATTGTTTATTATTAATGAGTAATGCCTCATAAATAGCCAAACTTTAGAGTTATAAATGCTTCTCTTCAGTAACATTATACCCTTTGCGACAGCATGGGTAGAACTAGAGAGAGTTATACTAAGTGAAATAAGCCAGGCGGTAAAAGAAAAATACCATATGATCTCACCTCTAAGTGGAACCTAATCAACAAAACAAACAAGCAAGCAAAATACAATCAGAGACATTAAAGAACAAATTGACAGTAACCAGAGAGGAGGGAGGAGAGGGATAATGGGGTATAATAGGGGAAGGGCCATCAAGAAACATGTATAAAGGACACCTGGACAAAGACAAAGGGGGTAGGTTCGAGGGTGGGAGACAGGGATAGGGGAGCGGGGATGTGTGTGGTGGCATGAAAATGGAGACAACTGTACTTGAACAACAATTTAAAAAGTAGAAGCAATCAATATTAAAAAGAAAGAAAGAAAATTGGCATTCGGTGGTAATGGTGATTCTGTGCTAGCAAAGACTATTGGTACAGCTCTAGATCAGTAAATGAATTAGAAAGACTCTATTTTAGAATTCCTCCTTGCCTTTTCTTTCAACAGAGTACTGATTAATAATATACATAGTCTTATTATGGTGCTATTTTAATTTATTTAGCACCAAAACAGCCTTAGAGTAGGAAGCAACCAGTCTCTATCATCTCTTACAATTTCTGTCCAAACTAGCACCCCTCCAAACTCTCACATGCTTGGGAGATATTGGGGCAGGACCAGTAGCCAGTGAGACTTGCTCGTGAACTGAAATCCTACTGTTTCCACTTATGCCATCCTCTAGAGCCTGTTTGGAAAAAAGAAGAGAACATGGGCCTTGGAACCCTTGGAGCAAGGCAGACTTAGTAGCCAGATCGCCTTGCTACTTAACTTCTCTGAGCCTCAGTTTTCTTACCTATGAAATTAGTGGCGTAGCAGGGAATCAAAAAAGCACCCCTTATATTTAATCAGAAGATTAAAAGAGAATACCTTTCACTGTGTATCTTCTCTGACCTTTAACAGAGACCACTGTAAGAGAAGCCATGGAAAAAACAAATTGCCTTTAAAGAGAAAACTTTTAAGAAGGTAATGATATATTGGGGAGTTTCGTGGTTTATCTGTTAGAATATTAATTAAAATTGCTAAACACACATTTGGGGCCCTGTACAGTAAACAGTGAATTACTTAGTCCTTTTCCACATCATGTACAGTGCCATGTAGCAGCCATGACATTAGCAAGTCACCATAACCTGATCTGTTCTCCTTCTCAGATGTGTATGTCTTATCTCCTCAGCTAGATTTTGGTGGACAGTATGGTGTTTCCCATCTTTTTTATTTCCAACCACACATAACCTGAAGTTGGATCTTAGAAGGTGCTCACAGAAAGCCAATTCTTTATGCAATTATTTGAATCAAAGCCAAAAGATCCTAAAGCTTTTCTCCCCCAAACCAACCCATACACCCACTCCCTCCATACCCCTTGGCTAACAGCTACCCCATTAGTTAACAGTCCCTCATCCTCTGGGACTGAGACCCATTGTGGAGTGCACAAAGGCAGTGACCACTAGTTCCTTACCACTCCAGAACAAGGTCCAGAGAACAAAATCTGCTCAGTGTACTCATAATGACCCTGGGATACAATTAAACTGGGGTCAGCCAACTTCCCGAAGGTAATGAGGGATACCAAGAGCCAGGCAAGCTAAAGAAAGCTTTGAATCACCCATCCAAAGCTATAAAGTGAGTTTAAAATTCTTCATCTGGAAGAGGAAAGCAGTCATTTAATATTGTTTTATTTAACGGCATTTGTTCAGCTCACTGAGCTAGTTAAAAACTATTTCATGCTTTTGCAAAAGAAAGAAAATCTAGAGCTATTTCAGGAATAGGAATCAAAACAGAACTGTTCAGTGAAGAATCTAATGTTAATTTTTAAGGTGAATTACAACATGTGATTCATGAAGTTTATATATATTGTATATATATATATAATTTATTTATTTTTAGAGAGGGGAAGGGGGGAAGAAAGAGAGGTAGAGAAACATCAATATGTGGTTGCCTTTCGAGTGCCCCCTACTGGGGCCCTGGCCTGCAACCAAGGCATGTGCCCTGACTACGAATAGAACCAGTGACCCTTTTGTTCACAGGTTGGCACTCAAGCCACTGAGCCACACCAGCCAGGCTCTTTATTCAATAAAAAGCTCCAGGAGAGGAGCTTTGACGGAGTATTACTAGGCCATAATAAAAATGAAAACTTACCATTTGCAATAGCATGGATGGACCTAGAGGGTATTACACTAAGTGAAATACATCAGTCAGAGAAAGACAGATACCATATGATTTCACTCATATGTGGAACCTAAAGAATAATATAAACAAATAAAATAGAAACTGACTCACAGATACAGAGAACAGACTGGTGGTTGCCAGAGGGGAGAGTGGATTGGGGGACTGGGTGGAAAAGGTAAAGGGATTAAGAAGTACAAATTGGAAAAAAAAAAAGTACAAATTGGAAGTACAAATTGGAAAAAAAAAAGAAGTACAAAATAGTCACAGGGATGCGAAGTACAACATAGGGAATATAATCAATAATATTGTAATAACTTTGTATGATGCCAGCAGGATACTGGAAATATCAGGGGGACACTTTGTAAAAGTATATAATTGTCTAACCACTACGCTGTACACCTGAAACTAATACAAAATAATATTGAATGTAAATTATAATTGAAAAATAAAAAATACAGATACCCTAAAAAAATCAATAACACTCTCCCCACATTATGAAGACCTTCAAATATTTAACTATTATTATCATATTTCCATCTTAATATTGTTATTTTCCAGTTTATTTCTTTCTTTACCTATTAAATTAGCTGTTGTAAAAAAAATAAAAGGAGGGTGTTTTCAGGAGAGATTGAAGGCTGCTAAGATTGCTCCCTGACATGTCCCTGCTCCAGACTCTCAGCTTTCATTACGTGCATGTATTTTGGCACCCAACATGATGGCAGATATCCTTTCCCTAGCAGTGATAAGAGTCCTGGGCCTTCCTACTTCACTCCCACAAAAATCAACTACCCCTGCCCACGTTCCCTTCTGAGCTAACTGATCACTTTACATAAATCATATGTAATGGGATTTAGTGAGCTCATGTTAACCTTGTCTCAACTGTACATGGTAAGAGAGACTGAAAAAGAAAGCATTACCTAGAGATGATACTTTCATCCAAAGAACATCAAAGAACATCATGATGGGAGTGGCACACTCATGTCCATTTTGAAGGCAAGATATTTGGGGGCACCTGGGACCATTCAGAAACCTCCCCCAGCTAAGGCATGCAAACCACAGTGCTGAATACTGGTGGGAGCATTCCCACCATATGAAATATAAAACTACAGTTTCTCTCCTTCAGCTGAGGCTGAGGGTGAACTACTCAAGCTCCCCTCATGCATTTTTGCAGTATATGTTTTAAATACCAAATTCAGAAAGCTTAAAAAACAACACAAGTTACACATTATAAGAAATCTTTCTAACTTGCTATAGATTTAACACAATACCAATCAAAATCCCAGCAAAAATATTGATAAATGTATTCTAGAATTTGTATGGAAATCCAAAGGCCTAGAATAGCCAACAGGGTACTGGAGAGAACAAAGTGAGAGTTTTGACATTGTCCAACTTCAAGACTTACTATAAAGCTACAGAAGATAATGTAGTATTGACAAAAGAATGGAAAAATAGATCAGTGGAATGGAATAGTGAGCCCAGAAAAAGACCCACAAAATGTAGCCAACTGATTTCAACAAAGATGAAAAAAAAAGCAGTTCAATGGAAAAGAATAAACTTTTCAACAAATAGTACTGGAACAAATGAACATTCAAATGCAAAGAGAGAGCGAGGAAGAGAGAGAGAGAATCTAGACATAGATCTTATCTCTTACACACACACACATCCCCAACTCCAAATGGGGCATAAACCTAAATGTAAAATATAAAACTCTACAATTTCTAGAAGAAAACATAGCAGAAAATCTGTATATGACATTAGATTTGGTGATGAAATTTTAGATATAACAACAAAAGTATCATCAATGAAAGAAAAAATAGACAATTAAAATTTAAAACTTCTATTCTGTGATAGACATTATTAAGGTAATGAAAACACAGACTTGGAGAAAACACTTGCAAATATATATTGGAAAAATGACCTTTTTCCAAAATATTCACAGAACTATTAAACTCAACAACAGGAAAATAAATAGTACAATTTAAAATGAACAAAAAGAACTGAATAGACATCTCATGAAAGGAGACCTAGAGATAGTAAATAAACATGAAATGATACTCACCATAATTTATCATTAAAGAAATGAAAATTAAACCAGCAATGAGATACCACTCTGCACTTAGTATAATGGCCAAAATCCAAAACAATGACAACACCAAATACTGATGAAGATGTGTAACAACAGGAACTCTCATTCCTTGCTGGTGGACATGCAAAATGCTGCAGCTACTTTATAAATCATTTGGCACTTTTTTTTACAAAATAAACAGACTCGTACCATATGATCAAACGGTCATGCTCCTTGGTCTTTACCCAAATGAGCTGAAAATGTATGACCACACAAAAACCCGCATATGGTTGTTTATAGCAGCTTGATTCTTTATTGCCAAAATTTGGAAGCAACCAAGGTGTTCTTCAACTATCCTTTAACTCTCAAGCCTAAGAAAGACATGGATGAAAATTAAATGCATAGCACTAAGTGTCATAAGTCAAAACTATAAGACAGTAAACAAATAATCTATACATGATTTGGGGAGGGGTTGAGGGTTGAATAGATAAAATACAAGGTAATTTGTAGAATGATGAAAGTATTCTGTATGATACTGTAATAGTGAATATGACACTATACATTTGTCAAAATTTACAGCATAGAAAGTGAATATGTATGTGCAGAATTTTAAAAATAATTTAGAAGGTTGAGAGGTCTGACTATGGAACACAACAAAAGAATCTGATTGTATTATAAATATGTGAAATTACCTCAGCATATAGGGTAAGAGAAAGATGCTGACCTAACTTTGAAAATAAATGGAGATTACATGACAAAGGCAAAAGCACTATTCTCTAGAAAATAAAGTTCACCACAGTCATATGTGTTAACAAGTCAGAAACCACTATAAATATATACTAAAATTTAGTGACTAAGTAATGCCTGGCAAACGACAGGAGTCAGGTTTTTCACTGTTGCTGCAGATTATAAATAAGCAAGGAGAGAAGGCAAGAAGGACTTGGTAATTGGTTGGAATTGAGATATTAGTATGAGTTCATGTTTAGCTTCATATAGGTATATACAGATAGAGAAATGTTTATGGAGATATATATGCACATTATTTAGTGTACACATGCACATTTCCTTGCTGTTAGCTGAAAAGGCCCGGAAGCAATGGCACCCTAGTAACAACATGCATTTAGTACTCAGATCTTGGTTTCCAATCCTGTTCACCAATAAAAGGAATCAGCAATCCTTGGAACAATGACTGATTCCATGAGTATGACACAAAATAACAAAATAAGCCTGAAACATCTCATAGTGCCAATAAGTAAATAATTGTTCCCAAGAACCACAATGATGAAGTTGTGTCCAAAGACACAGATGCCAACAAAAAGAGCTCCCAATGGCCCAATTTGGAATAATTAGGCAACAAAATAAATAAAATAATATTGAGTTATAACCTAAAATATAAAATATCCATGTTCCCTGGCTGGTGTGGCTCAATTCCCTGTCAAGGCACATACCAAGATCTCCAGCTGGGGCACATATGGGAGGCAATCAATTGATGTTTCTCTCTCTCTCTCCCTCTAAAAACCAATAAACATATTTAAGTTCTTTAATAAGATAAATATCCATGTATCCATACTGATACAAATGACTGAATAAGTAAATAAGTGAAAGAGAATAGACAAATCTCCCATGCAGAATTCCAAATAATTTGTTGAGATACTCCACTCACAAGGAGGTGGGGCACAGCTCTCTACTCATTAAGAGTGGTCCATACATAGAGACTTTTTTCCCAAAGAATACATTACATAAAGTGGGCGGGGAGGACTTCGCAGGGGAGAAATTTGACAGAAACTACCTCAGCCAGGTTATGGTGGTCAACACCAATGGTGGTAAGTTGTGTTGAAAGTATGCCCCTTGATATGATGTGATGAGAATGTTTCATAGTTTCTTGTAGTCTTCCTCCCGCAAAATCCATAACCCCTGCCTGGTCATGAGAAAAAGACCAAATATCAATGGTAGTACATTCTACAAAACAGCTGGCCACTATTACTCAGAACTGTCAAGGTCATCAGAAACTAGAAAAGCCTGAGGAACTGTCACAGCCAAGAGGAACATAGAGAAACATGCTAAATGTTATAATCATCACATTTCATTATGGGATACTGGAACAGAAAATGGACATTAGGTAAAAACTAAGGAAATATTAATGAAGTATGGACTAGAGATAATAATGTATCAATATTGATCAATTAGTTGTGGTTAATGTACCATACTAATATGAGCTGGTAAAGATATGGGAAACTTGGTATGCTAATAGGGGAACTCTCTGTACTACTTTTGTAAATTTTCCATGAACCTAAAACTGTTCTAAAATAAAAATATATTTCAAGTATATTTTATTGATTATGCTATTATAGTTGTCCCATTTTCCCGCCTTTATCCCCCTTCACCCTGCACCCCACTCCCACTAGCATTCCCCTCCCTTAGTTCATGTCCATGGGTTGTACATATAAGTTTTTTGGCTCCTCCATTTCCTATACTATTCTTAACCTCACCCTGTCTATTTTGTACCTACCATTTATGCTTCTTCTTCCCTGTACCTTTCCCCCATTATCTCCTCTCCCGATTCCCACTGATAATCCTCCATGTGACCTCCATTTCTGTGAATCTGTTCTTTTTCTAGTTTGCTTAGTTTGTTTTTGTTTTTTATGTTCAGTTGTTGATAGTTGTGAATGTTATCATTTTACTGTTCATAGTTTTTTCTCTTATTTTTCTTAGATAAGTCCCTTTAACATTTCATATAATAAGGGCTTGGTGATAATGAACTTCTTTAACTTCACCTTATCTGGGAAGCACTTTATCTGTCCTCCCATTCCAAATGATAGCTTTGCTGGGTAGAGTAATCTTGGATGTAGGTCCTTGCCTTTCATGACTTTGAATACTTCTTTCCAGCCCCTTCTTGCCTGCAAGGTTTCTTTTGAGAAATCAGCTGATAGTCTTATGGGCACTCCTTTTTAGATAACTGTCTCCTTTTCTCTTGCTGATTTTAAGCTTCTCTTCTTATTTTTAATCTTGGGTAATTTAATTATGATGTGCCTTGGTGTGTTCTTCCTCAGGTCCAACTTCTTTGGGACTCTCTGGGCTTCCTGAACTTGAATATCTATTTCCTTTGCCAGGTTGGGGAAGTTCCACTTCATTATTTTTTCAAATAAGATTTCAATTTCTTGTTCTTCCTCTTCTCCTTCTGGCACCCCTCTGACTTGGATGTTGGAATGTTTAAAGTTGTCCTGGATGTTCCTAAGCCTCTCCCCATTGTTTTGAATTCTTGTTTCCTCATGCTGTCCTGGATGAATGTTTACTTCTTCCTTTGGCTCCAAATCATTGATTTCAATCCTGGTTTCCTTCCCTTCACTATTGGTTCCCTATACATTTCTCTTTACTTCGCTTTGCATAGCTTTCACTTTTTCCTCCATTTTGTGACCATACTCAACTATTTCTGTGAGCATCCTGATTACCAGTATTTTGAACTGTACATCTGACAGGTTAACTATCTCTTCATCACTTAGTTCTATTTTTGGAGCTTTGATCTTCTTTCATTTGAGCCATATTTCTTTGTCTCGGCACAGCTGTTATGTTGTAAGAGTATGGAGCCTTAGGTATTCACCAGGGCAGGGCAACCCATGACACTTGCACTGTGGCACTATATGTGGGAGAGGGGTCTGAAAGGGAACAATTCTGCTTGTTTGGCTTTTGGCTGGCTTTCAGTCACTTCCTCCACTACCCACAAGCAAATTGTATACTTCTCGTGCTGATTCCTGGGTGGGTGGGTTTGTGTATGTTCTAAGAACCTGTGGGTCTCTCCAACAAACTCTCCTATGAGGCTGGGAGTTGCTCCCACCACCACAATTCCCACAGGGTTTTACTGCCAGATGTTTCCAGGCTTTATTTCCCCATGCCGAAATCCTGGGTTTCATGGTCTGTCTCGCTCCCCAGTTGATCTTCCTGGATTATCTGCATGCAAATGTGGGACCACCTGGTCCACCAGCCACTGCCTTGCTGTGAGTCCTCTCCACCCCAGCTGCCCATCTCTGCTCCTCCTATGGGTCTGGATGAATGTTTCTTCTTTAACTCTTGGTTGTCGGGTTTCCACACAGTTTGATTTTTTGGCAGTTCTGATTATTTTGTTTTTAAATTTGTTGTTGTCTTTCTTTTGGTTTGCAAGGGGGCAAAATGTATCTATCTATACCTCCATCTTGGCTGGAAGTGTGTCTAAAGTAAAAAAAAAAAATTTTAATGGTTCATAGTTTTACCACCCAAGTAAAATTTGAGATATACCTATCAGAGATCTTTTTCCGTGCTGTTTCATGAATATGTATGCCTACTTCTGCACCATTGAACATGATTTTAATTATAGAATAGTGTTTAATCTTATGGGCATGCCAGAATTTATATAACTAATCCTCATTTACCATTTATTTATATTGCTTTCATTTTTTTACTATGACGATTTACAATTCAGTGAACATGATTGTATAGACTTCTTGTTACATAATTCTTATTTAGGGCTACTGAGTTAAAGATTAGTCAGGTTTTTAGGTCCTAAAAACAGTATGATAATAGAACTATGCATATCACCTTCTGTTAGGTTAGAATATGACTAGGATCATAACACTAGATTTTTAGTAATAACACATTTTCTAATTAAGGGGTTTAAAATACTAGAAACCGCTATTAAACAAAAATTGATACATAGATTTTGAACAATTTATATTTATTAAAATTTAAATAAACCAGCTGTGATTATGATTTTTCACAGCACCTTAGTTTATTTACAACTATTCTTTCATCTTCTTATCTTCAATTTTGATTCACCTGAACTTTCATTGGTAGGTTCCAATGTTAGTAGAAAACTACTTGCTTTAATCATTGTATTTCTCATTTCTTCCTCCAATTTTCACTAAAAGCAGAGTATAGCTACTTGTTACACATCCCAGCTAATTATCAGTAATTTTCTCCTGAAAGAAAAGGCTTGGTACAGAGTCAAGGAGAGGAGTGACCTGCTTGTAGGAGACCTATTATCTTTCTCATTCAGTACCAAGAAACTTGAAATTAGTGAACATTTTAATCCATTTATGTTGATAATATTGGGATTAAACTTTTTGATCATGGTATATATTTCCTAACTTTTATTCATTAGAATGATACAGTCATTGTTTGCAGATGACATGATAGTGTACATAGAAAATCCTATAGAACCCAACAAAAAACTATTCGATCTAAGAAATGAATTTGGTGAAAGAGTGGGATACAAAGTCAATATCCAGAAATCAAAGGCATTTTTGTATACCAACAATGAAACATCAGAAGCAGAAATCAGGAAAAAACTTCCATTTGATATACCAACAAAAAAATAAAATACCTAGGAAGAAACCTTGCCAAGGAGGTAAAAGACCTGTACTCAGAAAACTACACAACACTGAAGAAAGAAATCATGAAGACATAAACAAATGGAAACATATGCCATGCTCATGGATCGGAAGAATCAACATCATCAAAATGCCCGTACTACCCAAAGCAATTGATAGATTCAATGCAATTCCTATCAAAGTACCAATGGCATACTTCACAGATATTAAACAAACTCTTCAAAAATTTATATGGAACCATGAATGACCCTGAATATCTGCTGCAGTTTTGAGAAAGAAGAGCAAAGTAGGGAGGATCACAATACCTGATATCAAACTGTATTACAAGGCCACCATAATCAAAACAGCCTGGTCCTGGCATAAGAACAGACAGATGGACGAATGGAACAGAATAGAGAGCCCAGATATAAACCCAGGTCTCTAAGGCCAATTAATTTTCAACGAAGGGAGCAGCAGCATAAACTGGAGTAAAAATAACCTCTTCAACAAATGGTGTAGGGAAATCTGGATAGCTACATGCAAAAAAATCAAACTTGAGCACCAACTTACACCATACACAAAAATAAATTCAAGGTGGATAAAAGACTTAAATGTAAGTCGTGACACCATAGAAGTCCTAGAGGAAAACATCGGTAGGAAAATCTTAGACATTCCACGCAGCAACATCTTCACTGATATGTCCCCTAGAGCAAGGGACATAAAGGAAAGAATAAACAAATGGGACTCCATCAAAATAAAAAGTTTCTGCATGGCTAAAGAAAACAGCATTAAAATAAAAAGTGAACCAACTATATGGGAAAATATATTTGCCAATGATACCTCAGACAAGGGATTGATCTCCAAAATATATAAAGAACTCATATGACTCCACTCCAGGAAGACAAACAACCCAATTAAAAAATGGGCAAGAGGGTTGAACAGACACTTCTCCAAGGAGGACATACAGAGGACCCAGAGACATATGCAAAGATGCTCAGCATCACTAGCCATCAGAGAGATGCAAATTAAAGCCACAATGAGATACCACCTCACACTGGTCAGAATGGCCATCATAAACAAAACAACAGATAGGTGTTGGAGAGGATGCGGAGAAAAGGGAACCCTGGTGCACTGTTGGTGGGAATGGAGACTGATGCAGCCACTATGGAAAACAGTCTGGAATTTCCTCAGAAAACTAAAAATGGAACTGCCTTCTGATCCAGCAATTTCACTGCTGGGATTATACCCTAAGAATCCTGAAACTCCAATCCAAAAGAACCTATGCACCCCAATGTTTATAGCAGCACAATTTACAATAGCCAAGTGCTGGAAGCAACCTAAGTGCCCATCAGCAAATGAGTGGATCAAGAAACTATGGTACATTTAAACAATGGAAGTCTACATGGCAGGGAGAAAGGAGCTTATACCCTTTGCAACAGCATGGATGGAGATGGAGAGCATTATGCTAAGTGAAGTAAGCCAGGCGGTGAGGGACAAATACCATATGATCTCACCTTTAACTGGAACATAATCAAAAATAGAATAAAAACAAACAAAATATAACCAGAGACATTGAAATTAAGAATAATCTAACAATAGCCGGAGGGTTTGGGGCAGGAGACTGTGGGGAGAAGTGTTTTCAGCAACTACTTAATGGACACATGGACAAAACCAAAGGGGAGGGTGGAAGCAAGAGAGGAAAATGGGTTTGGATGGTGTGGGCAGAGGGGAGGGGAGAAAATGCAGACAACTGTAATTGAACAACAATAAAGTAATTTAAAAATTTTAATAAAATAAAAAATAAAATAAAAAATCCTAAAAAATGTTTATTCTTATATTATTGTTTATAAATTGTTGTATTATTTTCCAAACAAACAACTGTAAACTTATAATACTTTTGTCCCATCACGTACAGTACATGCATTATAGAACTATACACTTGAAATCTATATAAGTTTGTTAACCAATGTCATCCCAATAAATTAAAAAGAACACATATATCCTGATGTCTCAAAAATGTAAAAGTGTATTAACTAAAGATTCAGTTTGTTACCCTTAAAAATTAAAAATCAGATAAAAGAGTATTTTGTTAAGAAAAAATGGAGGGTGAATAAAGGGAATGGGGAAGCATGCAAGATGTAGCTTGGTCAATGAACTTGTAGCTTCCCATGGGCAGCTACCCAATCTTCCTTCTTGCCCAGCATTCCACACCACTCACCAATGGCAGTTCCTGGCAGGAGCCTGTGTGGTGATCAGAGTGTATGTAACAAATTGGCCCATCTTGTCACACCTTTTCAAAAATATATTTATTATTATTATTTTAAAATTTTATTTAATTTATTAAGGTGACACTGGTTAATAAAATTACATAGGTTTTAAGTTTACAAGTTTAGGATACATCATCTGTATATTGCATTGTGTGTTCATCACCCAAGGTCAAGTCTCCTTCCATCATTATGCTGTGTTCTGTGTCAATGAGTTTTTTTGTTTTGTTTTTTTGCTTAATCCCTTCACATTATTTTACTCAGATCCCACCCCCAAACTCCCTCCCCTCTTACAGCTGTCCATCTATTCCATGTGTTCATGCCTCTGTTTCTATTTTGTCAGTTTATTTCATTCATTAGGTTCCACTTATAGGTGAGATCATATGGTATTTGTCTTTCTCTGGCTTATGCTTTCCAGTTGCATCCATGCTGTTGCAAAAGTTGATTTCTTTCTTTTTTTTTTTTAACTGAGTAGTATTTCACTGTGTAAATGTACCACAGCTTTTTTTGTCCACTCACATACTAACGGACATAGGCTGTTTCCAAATTGTGGTTATTGTAAATAATGCTACAATGAACGTAGAGTTGCATATGCCATAGCATTTACCTGGTCATTGCCCTGCAGGAGGATCTGTTCCCTTTCCAGTTTACACCTTCATTCGCAGGTATATTTGAAAGGCTTCTCATAAGGTGATTGAACAAATTAGCAATATTTTGTGCTTGTTGTGAGGAACTTTGTAAATGATATTAATCTTCAATCCATGTAGTGAAATACCTACCCCTTCCTGTCAATATCTCCCATTTGATTCCATGGCATTGAGCTACTGCTTTTTTAGACACAAATATTGTGGAATGATTTTTGAAAACTTGCACCTAATTACTTATTTGGTTTAATTCTATATGAACCTCTGGAATTAATATTTTGGTATGACTGACAGATGGCTAAAGTCAAACTTGTATATTTTTTTATCCACTGCAGTTTGTGGGTTAGGGAAGAGGCTAATCTGGAAGAATGCTACTATTAATATTAAAAGTCAGAGAAGTAATTTTCTGCTACTGTGCTTTTAGTTCCCTTACATCAACAAAAGTGCAGAGAACTCCCAATTTGAAGCTCATTGATTTGTTGATTTTATTTTATAGCCCTATTAATATTTATTACAAGCAGCAGAATTGAGTTGCTAAAGTATCATACAAGGGTCTTGGAGACGCCTAAGCTCACCAGGAATGCTGCTGAGAAGTTTTTCACTAAGAGATTACTATTATATTTTTGGTTATCTTCCCCAAGTTGGGAAAAAAGTCTTTATATTAATTACCAATTGAAATTCCTAACACAATAGGAGATTTTGGTTTTTTACACACAATTAAATGGATATCAGTTTTACTAAAATTGCTTTATACAATGCAAGTGAAGATAAAAGACTTACTGAAGTGGAAAGGCTGAGTCTGTAGGATGCTTAAATCTGCTGTCTTGTTGAACTGTATTCCAGACAAATGGTGAGATTTTCTGAGAAGGAGCCAGATAAGATCGTAAAAATACACTTGAAGCTGCTAACTCAAGGAACTACCTAATAGATATTAAATCTGATTTCTAAACACCTGACCATGATGAAATATTTTGCCTAGGAGGAGTTTATATTTTTAGTGATGATATATCTTATGAGTTCTTTATATATTTTGGAGATCAATCCCTTGTCTGAGGTATCATTGGCAAATATATTTTCCCATATAGTTGGTTCTCTTTTTATTTTAATGCTGTTTTCTTTAGCCATGCAGAAACTTTTTATTTTGATGAAGTCCCATTTGTTTATTCTTTCCTTTATGTCCCTTGCTCTAGGGGACATATCAGTGAAGATGTTACTGCGTGAAATGTCTGAGATTTTCCTACCGATGTTTTCCTCTAGGAGTTCCTCTTTTTTTCTTGATGAGCCTGCTCAAAGGTTTGTTGATTTTGTTTATCTTTTCAAAGAACTAGCTCATGGATTCATTGATCCTTAAAATTGTGCGTTTAGTCTCTATGTCATTGAATTCTTCCCTGATCTTGGTTATTTCCTTCCTTCTACTTGCTCTGGGCTGACTCTGTTGTTGTTCTTCAAGTTCTTGTAGGCATAGGGTTAGGTTGTTTGTTTGAAATGGTTTTTGGGTTTTTTTTTGTTGTTGTTATTTTTTAGGTAGGCCTATATCGCTACGAAATTCCCTCTCAGGACTGCCTTTGCTGTGTCCCATAATTTTGGATTGTTGTAAGTTCATTTTCATTTGTTTCAAAAAACTTTTTGATTTCTTTCCAATCTCATTCTTGAGCCATTTGTTGTTTAAGAGCATGCTATCCAATCCCATGATTTTGGGGGGGGGAGGGTTTGGTTTTTACCTTGGGATTGGTTTCTAATTTCAGTCCCTTGTGGTCAGAGAAAATATCTGATATGATTTCAATTTTCTTGAATTTGTTGAAGATCATTTTGTGTCCTATCATATGGTCTATCTTTGAAAATGTTCCATGTGCATTTGAGAAGAATGTGTATTTAGCTTCTTTGGGGTGAAAGGTTCTATATATATCAGTTAAGTCCATTTCTTCTAGGGCATTGTTCAATGCCACAATATCTTTGTTGATATTTTGTTTGGAAGATCTGTCCATTTTTGACAATGGGGTGTTAAAATCCCCCACTATAATGGTGTTGCTGTCAATATTTTTCTTGAAGTCCTCCAAGATTTTCTTTATTTATTGGGGTGCTCCTATGTTGGGTGCATATATATTTACAATGTTTATTTCTTCTTGGTGGATTCTTCCCTTCAGTATTATGAAGTGTCCTTCTGGGTCTCTCTTTTTTTGAAGTCTATTTGTCTGATATGAGTATTGCCACCCCAGCTCTTTTTTCCTGTCCATTTGCTTGGATAATTTGTTTCCAGCCCTTCACTTTCAGTCTGTGTAGGTCTTTTGCCCTGAGGTGGGTCTCTTGTAGGCAGCATATGTGTGGGTTGTGCTTTCTTATCCATTCAGCTATTCTATCTTTTGATTGGAGCATTTAATCCATTTAAGTTTAAGGTTATTATTGATAGGTACTTATTCATTGCCATTTATTTTTTGTACCTGTGTTCCTCTCTCTCTCTCTCTTTCCTTCCTTTCCTTAAATCAGTCCCTTTAGCATCTCTTGCATAGCTGGTTTGGTGGAGGTGTATTCTTTTAGACTTCTTTTGTCTGGGAAGCTCCTTATTTGGCCTTCTATCTTTATAGAGCGCCTTGCTGGATAGGGTAGCCTTGGTTGCAAGCCTCTGGTTCTCATTACTTGGAATATTTATTCCCATTCTCTTGTGGCTTGGAGCATTTCAATAGAGAAGTCAGCTGTTAACCTTATTGGGGCTCCCTTGCATGTTACTTCCTGTTTCTCCCTTGCTGCCTTTAGGATTTTCTCTTTGTCTTGGAGTTTTGCCATTTTAATGATGATGTGTCTTGAAGTGGGCCTACTTGGGTTCTTCCTGATTGGGACTCTCTGTGTTTCCTGGATTTGTGTGACTCTTTCTCTAATCAAATTAGGGAAGTTTTCCATCATTACTTTTTCATACACATTTTCTATCCCTTGCTCTTCTTCTTCTCCTTCTGGTATCCCTATTACATGGATATTATTATGTTTCATGTAGTCTTGCATTTCCCTTAATCCCTCTTCATTCTTTTTGAGCCTCTTTTCCTTTTCTTGCTGTTTCTGGGTGTTTTTTTCTACCTTGTCCTCCAGCTCACTGATTCAATCCTCTGCTTCATCTAGCCTGTTTTTGATTCTTTCTACTGTGTTCTTCAGTTCAGAAATTGTATTCTTCATTTCTTCTTGGCCCTTGATGATAGTTTCTATTTCCTTTTTCATGTTGATATAGTTTGCAGTGAGTGCATTGTAGTTTCCCTGTAGTTTCTGGTAATTCTCTGTGAGCTCATTGAGCTTCCTGATAACCAATGCTTTGAACTCAATATTGGATAGTTGACTTGCCTCTATTTCATTTAGCATTCTTTCTGGTGCTTCCTCCTTTCCTTTCATTTAGGGATTCTTTCTTTGTCTTCCCATTGTTTGTGAGACTCTTCTTGTTAGCCTCTGTTTCTTAAATTGATCTGTTCTGACTCCCTGGTTTTATGGTATGAACTTCAATGGTAGAATACCTGCAAGATTCAGTGGTGCAATCTCCTTAATCTCCTGAGCTCACTGGTCTTGGATTGTCATTTCTGTTGGCTCTCTGTGTGTCTTTGGGTTTTGATTGTTGTTGGGTCTTTCTTTGGTGGGTCCTTTCCTCCAGCTGGTTAACTGAGGGTTACTTCATCCACCATGCCTTATATTCTGTTGTGCAGGTGTGGACAGGTTGTGTTGAAGCTGATTCTTCTGTGTGAACAAGGTTTTGAGGCTTCTCTCTCACTCTTGTTCAGTTGTTTGCTGTGGGTAATTTCTCCACCAATTGGTTGTATTTCTCAGTTGTTCCTGGATTGAGGTTAGTGTGGGTTCCACTTCCTCCTTCACCTTTTTCTGTTGTTTTGTGTTGGTGGATTTCCTATTTCAGTAGGTGTACTGGCGTTCACTGCTCCCACCTTGCAAGTTCTCATCTGATCATTCAATGTCCCCTATAATTTTGGTCTCCAATCTTCATATATGCTGGATTACTGTTGGTTGTTTGCTCTGTTCCTCAGAAGACTGGTTAAGTGTTTCACCAGTGAGCAGGGGGAAGCAGACTCTGCTCCCACCTATCTTGCCATCTTCCTTCTCATATAAGAATAAACTTTTGTGTATTCACAACTATAAACCTATTCTTGCCCAACCCTGTATATTGCATTGTGAGCTCATCGCCCAACCCAAAGTCTAGTGCCCTTTTATCACCATATGTTTGATCCCATTTACCCTCTATAACTTCCCCCTTCTCCTCTGGTAACCACCATAGTGTTTGTTGTCTGTGTGTATGCGTTTTTGTTTGTTTGTCTTGTTTATTCATTTGTTGCTTTTGTTTTATATCCCACGTATGAGTGAATTTGTATGTTTTTTTCATTTTTCCATCTGACTTATTTTGCTTAGCATAATATTCTTAAGATTTATTCATGTCATTGCAAATGGCAGTATTTCACCTTTTCTTATGTCTGAGTAGTATTCCATTGTATGTATGTACTCCATCTTTTTTACCCAATTATCCACTTGGATGCTTAGGTTGTTTCCAAGTCTTGGCTATCACAAATAATACTGTAGTTGAAGACTTCCGGCCAAGATGGAAGCGTAGGTAGACACACTGTGCCTCCTTGCACAACCAAAAGAAGAAAAACAATTTAAAAAACAAAAACAGCCAGATCTGACAGAAAACTGAACTGAGTGGAAGTCCAACAACCAAGGAGTTAAAGAAGACCGGTAAGCGGGCGGAGCCGGGTGGAGAGAACTCGGCAAGACGCGGTTTGTGGAGCGGTGCCAGTGATGCTCCAGCTGCCCAGAGAGGCCTGTGGTGGGCACACCTGGCCAAAACGCGGCAGGTGCACTCAGCAAAACCGGGGCTGAGACTGGTGGACTGGGCAGTCCCTCATTCTGATAAACCAGGAGTAAAAGCTGGGGAGCGGAACAGACCACGCGGCCCACCAATGAAGGGAAATAAAGCCTCAAACCAACAATTGAAAACACCTGTGGGGGTTGAGGCAGCAGTGGGAGGTACTCCTGGCCTCACAGGCTCACAGGAGAGTTCACTGGGGAGACCCACAGGAACTTGTAACTGTGCAGTCCCGCCCATTCACCCTGGAGCCAGCAAAGAAGGGCCCAACTTGCTTGTAGGTAGCTGGGGAAGGGCGGAGAACAGAGCAAGCACCATTGTTCTCTCAGGCCCCACCCCCACAGACAGCATCACAACACACCGACGTGGGTTGCCCTGTCCCCCAAAGACAGCGTCACAACACAACGACGTGGGTTACCCTGCACTGGTGAACACCTAAGGCTCCACCCCTTAAAATAACAGGCTCACCAAGAAAAAAAAATGGCCAAAATGAAAGAACGCATCGAAGCTCCAGAGAAAATACAACTAAGTGACAAAGAGATAGCCAACCTATCAGATGTACAGTTCAAAGCACTGGTAATCAGGATGCTCACAGGATTTGAAGAAAGAGTGTTGTGATTGTCGCAATTACTTGAACAAATGAGAAGGGATGAGAAGGAAACTGGGACTCAAATCAACGGAGTGGTCCAGCAGAAAGTAAAAAACATCCAACTAGAAAAGAATGAAGAAACAAGAATTCAAAAAACTGAGGAGAGGCTTAGGAACCTCCAGGACATCTTTAAATGTCCCAACATCTGAGTCATCGGGGTGCCAGAAGGAGAAGAGGAAGACCAAGGGATTGAAAACTTATTTGAACAAACAATGAAGGAGAACTTCCCCAAGCTGGTGAAGGAAATAGACTTTCAGGAAGTCCAGGAAGCTCAGAGAGTCCCAAAGAAGTTGGACCCAAAGAGGAACACACCAAGACACATCATAATTACATTACCCAAGATTAAAAATAAGGAGAGAATATTAGAAGCAGCAAGAGAAAAAGAGACAATTCCCGTAAGACTGTCAGCTGATTTCTCAAAAGAGACTTTTCAGGCAAGAAGGGGCTGGAAAGAAGTATACGAAGTCATGAAAGGCAAGGACCTACATCCAAGAATACTCTATCCAGCAAAGCTATCATTTAGAATGGAATGGCAGATAAAGTACTTCTCAGATAAGGTCAAGTTCAAGGAGTTTATAAACACCCAGCCTTTATTACATGACATGTTAAAGGGATTTACATAAGGCATGGAGGGATATCAACAGGGGAGTGGTAGGGGGAGAGACGGGGAAAGGGTGCAGAGAATAAGTAGCATAAATGGTAGGTAGAAAACAGGGGGAGGTTAAGAATAGTATAGGAAATATAGAAGACAAAGAACTTATGTGTATGACCTATGGACAAAAGCTACAGTGCGGGGAATGGAGGGTGTGGGGGTGGAGGGGAAGAAAGAGGAGAAAATGGGACAATTGTAAAAGCATAATTAATAAAATATATTAAAAAATAAATAAAAAATACTGCAGTTGAGCACAGGGGTAAATATATCTTTATGAATCAATGTTTTAAATGTTTTTCACATTCTATTTTTTAAGTATCAGTCAGAGCCATTAAGCTCTGGTGAAAGTTTAAATAACTTCCACTTATAGAGAGTGGCTTACAATATTTCTATGACCTTCATTTTGACTTACAATCAGAGTAATATTCAAAATACTTAGAAGATGCCACAGGGCTGCTGACTTATCAGAGACAGAAATACCCTTTTATAAGCCCACGCTAAGGTTAATAGCCCCTGAATTGAACAGAAACTGGTCCATTCAAGACGAAGTCTACCATTGGCTACTTTTAATTTATGTAAAACGTAGCCTGTCCCTGCATGATGGTTATTAAGATTTTACTGTTGTTTCTTATTTTTCATCTCTTCTTTTTTTT
>PVJI01017759.1:0-34910 GCA_004026765.1 Micronycteris hirsuta | reverse complement strand
GGGGTGGACAGTCACCAGACTGAGGTATGAAGACGATGGACATGTGACATTTGGGGCCAAAGCAACACCCCAGGGACACAGCCGTTAAGAACCTAAGCAGCACTTCTGTGGGGTCAAGGGCCAACCTTAGGGATAGAAAACCTTTAAGAAGGGAAGACCCTGGTAACCATCTCAAACTTTGGGTTGGAACCTCAAAAAGCTGCCCCTGAGGAATACAGGTGGTCTGGGGACTGACCAGCTGCTCAAGGACCGAAGCCCAGACACCTCGGTCCTGTGGTTGGATAAAGGAGGCCCCAGCTGCCTGGGACCCCCGACGCTCGGCAGAAGCGGCGCATCTCTCTGGCGGATCAGTAGTGTCCACCTGGCCTCTTTCTATGAACACGCTCTCAAATGCAGGCAGGCCTCACTCTGCTCGGTTCTCTGATGCACACGTTCTAATCACCGCGGTACGTGCAGTAGCGACGCCACCCCCACACCTCGGTTCCTGGGAGTGGTGGTATAAACTGCTGCAGAGCCCGCGCCACGCTCGCATCCGCGGATCCCTCCCCCGAATGGACATGCGCAGGGAAGTGGCCAATCACGTTGCGCCTCTCAGAGTCGGTCTGTGATTGGTCCCTGCGCCTCCGTCCTTCGTTCACGCACGCACGCACTGTAAAGCGCGTCTTCGTGCTGCGTCCTCGTCTCCCAGGAAAGAACCCCTGTGCCATTTTAGAGAAATGGGCAAGCGAGAGGGGCATTGGCCAGCAAAGATGAAAATGCTGGAAATACATGGAAAATGACAAGGCTGGGAGTCACATTCGAATCAAACGTAAATGGAGTCACAGGAAAAAGAGCCGCCCGTGGGAACGTGGGCTTTGCTGCCGTTCGGGAGGCGCCGGCCCGGCAGCGCAGGGACGTAGCCGAAGTGAGCGTTAGCAAACGAGGGAAGCGGCCGTGCTGAAAACTTGAAGGTGTCCTCGAGGGAATGACGCCAGCAAAACGCGCGGTTCGCAGCACCGGGACGGGCCGGTGCTCCGTGACGTCGGACGTGCGGAGGATCGCATGCATGCTGACAGCGGCCCCGGGCTTGCAGAGGAGCTTGGCGAGTGGCTGACGCTCTGCAGAGACGTTCACTCCGTCGGACGTTGTTCAATGAGAAGGCAAGCCTGGGTCGCTGCTGTTGACAAGCTTCTTACAAGACAATAAACAGTTTAATTTTTAGCGTTTCCAACATTTTCGTTACAGTCTGCTAAATGAATATTAGTTTTACTGTGTCATTTATTCCCTTATTTGCGTACAACAGGTAATGAGAGAGCTTTCCATGTTTTGACAAAAAATGTTTCAAGGGCATGGAACCGTTGTGATTTTTACCGTTAGCAACATCACGTGGCACGGGGTCTGCTTTGCGTGGTCTGGCACCACCAGGCGCGCCAGGACTGGGCAGTGAGGACACGCAGCATGGCCAGCCGAGCCTCGGAGGCGAGACGGCCTCGTGGGCCAGCAGAAGTGACAGAGGACAGAGATGGACCGCGGTGACCCTGAGTCTGAGGCCTGTAAGACTCAACCATTAAATAACGTCAAGTGCTGTGTGCCAGGAGATGCAAGAGAAGACTGGGAATTTTGGCCGCACACTAGAAATCGCGTCTTTATAAAGGACGCTGACCTGAAAAATCCAGTAGAAACTATAAAACTGAAACATACAAAAACCGAAATGACATCCTCTATAAATAGACAGGGGAGCAGAGTAGGCACAACCGATGAGCGAACTGGTGAAATGTAGCAGAGGTCAGAAGATGATGCCTAAAATGGTGCGCAGCGAGACGATCGAACAGAACCCAGGGCGTGTGGTGGGGAGCCCACCTGACGGGTGGTTGGGGTCCTCTGAGCACAAGACACAGAGCATGGGGCACCGGCGGCATTTGAAGAGACAGCAGCTGAAGTTTTTCCAGTGCTGGTGACATCAAGTCACAAATTCAAGAATTCGAAAAAACTCAGCAGAATTAAAAACAAAACGTCCATTCCTATATGTCATCGTAACTGCTGGAAAGAGCAAAGACAAAGAGGTACTCTTTAAATAAGCAAAAGGTAAAAAAAAATGAAAAATCAAAAAGCTGTTACACCACAGGAGCATCAATTCAGAGATAAATTCTCAACCGGAACATTGGGAGCCCGAGGGGGACGAGAAGACATCTTCGATGTGCTGACTGTCGGGTTCCTTCCAGGAGTACAGGTTATTGTCACATTTAAAAGTGATGAGCGTCAGTGCCTACGAAATGCCCAGGGGTGAAATGCACGAGACCTGTGCAGAGAAACCTACAAAACGGCACGGAGAGAGATGTCGGGTGACCCAGACACACGGCAAGTCAGTCGCACCAGGCTCTGGCGGCGGATGACTCGGTGTCCTGGGGCTGGCAGCTCCTCCCACGACGGTTTACAGCCGTGGGCCATCCAGATCGCACCTTGGCGTGCCTGGTGGTAGAATTCGACAAGCGGACTCTACAGCTGTGTGGAAACGGGGGGGCTCCGATGCGGCTAAAACATTAACTTCGCAAAAGAACGCAGTTGGAGGACTTAGACTGCCTGATGCCCAGCGTTACTATAGAGCTACGGTGACCAAGACAGTGTGACAGTGTGGCATCACTGTGAGAACAGAGAGGCAAACGGAACAGAATAGCTAGTCCAGCAATAGGCCTAACATATTTGGCCAATTGATTTTCAACAAAGTAACGAATCCTGTCGGGGGAAAGGCAATCTTTTCAACAAATTGTGCTGGAGTCGGATAGCCGCGTGCAAAAGAATAAACCTTGACCTCACCTCACACCGTACTGAAGGAGAAGGAGGAGAACTTGAACTTGCAGGGGGTCATAGACCTAATTGCAAGAGTTAAAACTCTATGAGAAATCTTAGTGATCTGGGGTTTGGCAAAAATTTCTTATAAATGATTCAAAAAGCATGAACTATAAAAGAAAATGGTACTTCATCAAAACGATGAACTGTTGCTCATCAAAAGGCACTGAAGAAAATAAAAAGGGAAGCCACAGGCTTAGAGGAAATCTTTGCAAAACAGGTATCTGACGAAGGACTTGTGTCTGGAATATATAAAGAACTCTTAATTTAATAAGAAGACAAGCCCTGGCTGGGTGGCTCTGTCGGTTGGAGGGTCATCCCGTACACCAAAAAAGGTCAGGGTTTGGCCCCCAGTCAGAGCGTGTACAGGAGGCAACTGATCGATGTTTCTCTCTCCCATTGATGGCTCTCTCTCCCGACTCTTTTCTCTCTAAAATGAGTAAATATATCCTTCCGTGAGGATTAAAATTTTTTAAAGTTGTTAGGAAGAAGACAACCCAATTAAGAATGAAAGCAAAAATGGGCCAACAGTCTGGATAAAGTCCCCAACAAAGCACATTGGGTGGCAGGGAAGCACATCAGAGACGGTCCCCGTCACTCGTCATTAGGAAAACACATGTTCTTGGTGGCAGATGTCACCATTAGCCTGCTGAGCAGGACGGCGAAGGTTAAAACGATGGACCACGTGCGGCTGAGGGTATGGGGCGGCAGGACCGCTCCCGCCCACCCCCATGACAGGCCTGTAAACCCCACAACCACTGGGGCAACGTTTCGGCAACTGATGTCACTGACACTGTTATCAAAAAGTGTCACGTACCTGAAAGAGGCCAGCCTGAGAAGCCGCACGCCATCTGATTCCAGCTCTGTCACGTTCTGGAGAAGGCAAGTCAGTGCGGACAGTAGGAAGATCAGTGGTCGCCAGGGGCTGGGCCGGGGGAGGGACGGGTGGAGCACAGGACCTTAGGGCAGCAAGACGTCTGTGTGACGCTGTGATGATGGACACGTGTCACTGCGCCTTTGCCCAGACCTGGAGAGCACGCACCACGGAGAGTGGACTCGGCTAATAGCAGCACACTGGTGCTGGCCCGTCGGCGGTAACGAGCGCCCCGCACTGGGCCGGGTTGTTGGTAACAGGAAAACCGTGGAGGGGGCTGAGGACGTTCACAGGGCCTCTTTGTCCTTTCTCCTCAATTTTTAGGTAAAGCTAAAATGTCTCTAGGTAATTGTCTCATCATTAAAATTAAGGGTTTTTTTTTTAAAGATTTTATTTATTTACTTTTAGAGAGGGGGCGGGAGGGAGAAAGAGAAGGAGAAAAACATCAATGTGTGGTGGCCTGTCATGCGCCTGGGCTACTGGGGACCTGGCCTGCAGCCCAGGCAGATGCCCTGACTGGGAATTGAACTGGTGACCCTTTGGTTCGCAGGCTGGTGCTCAATCCACTGAGCCACACCAGCCGGGGCTGAAATTAAATTTAAGATGCATGTGTTTTATACCGCACAGTGACTGTAGAGAAGGTATGCAACACCTGCTCAGAAATCGGATCGCGTCATTGAGAGGAGTGAAGGAGCCCACATGTTGTAAGTGGCGGGCTGTGCGGTGTCCATGGAAGGGACGAGTCAGGACTGCCCCGTCCACAGGCCTCGTGTGCCACAGGGATCCCACGCAAGGACACTTTCGAGCGAACTGTGGGGATGCTCAGGACAGGTCACAGCTGGTGTCACCGGCCCTGAAACCCCTAAACGCACCCCCTCCTAGAATGTCTTCGGAGGCACTTCCGGAACGCGACCGCAGCAATTTCCGTGTTTCCCTTGAACGGACATTTTCCCTTCCCTTTGCATTCTTGCCACTTTAAACTGCATTCACCCGTTTCTTTAGAAAAACCTTTGTTCCACACCCGGCCTTCTCCCTCTAAAAACCGGTGTACCCTGTCTGTGGGCTCTTCCTTGGGTTCGTTAATTTAAATGACACGAGAGGATTTTTTTGGTGAGAAAGGGAATGATGTTCAAAATGTGTCACCGCTGTCAGATTCGTTCAGCCGATGTTCCTTGAACACCCGCCTTGTGTGGAGAGGAGGTGGCCACCGTGAATTCTGGTTGAGGATGTAGAGATTGGTGGGCAGGAGAGCCACCAGTGACCCTGTGCTGTGAACTGTGGGGACGCAGAGGAGGGACCCGGTCCTGCCCCGCGGGGGGAGCCAGGAAGGCTTCTGGGGGGCGCGGTACGGGAAGTTCCCCTTAAATGTGCAGGAATGGCAGGCATTCTGGGCGCAGGAACTGGGTAAGGTCTGGAGGCCAGAGGGCACGGGGTGCAGTTGGCGAATGCCGTTGGCAAATGTGGAGCCATTCATTTTGGCCAGAACACAGGTCTGCCCAGGGAAGTGAGAGAAGGTGGTTCACTCACCGTCGGCCTCAGCAGGTCTTGGCAAGCTCCCACTCAGGGCCAGGCATCTTCCTAAGCACAGAACCCCTTTCTGGCAGAGCTGGCACACTGGTGGGGGGACCGAGGGCATGGTTCGTGAGTTAGAACAGGGGTCCCCAACCTCTGGGCTGTGGACCAGTACCAGTCTTGGCCTGTTAGAAACCAGGCTGCACAGCAGGAGGTGAACTTGAATGTAATGTGCTTGAATCATCCTGAAACCATCCCCCCACCCTGGTCCGTGGAAAAATTGCCTTCCACAGAACCGGTCCCTGGTGCCAAAAAGGCTGGGGACCGCTGTGTTAGAAGATGCTAATTGTGGGGGAGGCCTGCTTCTGTGGGTGCGCTGGTCAGGAGCGCCGGTGAGCACAAGGACTCAAGGGGAGCCTTGCAAGAATGTGGCACTTGAGGGAGGGCTGGGAGGCGGGAGGGGCCAGGTGACAGGAGGATGTGAGCGTCCCTGTAGGGGCAGGAGGGACTCTGACGGGGAATGTCCCCGAAAGGCGAGGTGGCAGCAGGCTGCTGTGGAGGGACTGGGGGGGTGGGTGGGGCATGACAGGGCTCTGGTGCCCTCTTTGTGGAAGCAGCCCTGCGAAGGAGGGTTCTCAGTGGGGCTGGGACAGCCTTGGACTCAGGGGCCGTCTCCCTCTGGCTGTCATCAGGGGCCAGGGACAGAAGCTGCAGGGCGTCACCAGGCGAACAGACTTGCAGTGGCCCCAGGCGTGTGGCTGGTCAGGCAAGGGGGGTGTGGCAGGAGAACCAGGCACTGCCCAGCCGGGCCAGGGAAACTGACTTTGGGTGCAGCCTGCTCTTTTAGTGGCTGCGTGACCTTGGACGGTGCTCATCCATGGTCTGTTCCTTACCTGCCAATCCAGGTGTCTGGAACTGAGGGTTCTCAGGTCCCTCAGGAGAGGCCGGAGTGACCGGGGCTGTCCTTCAGGCTGTACCTGGGGAGAGAGCTGGCGAGGGGCCGGTGAGGAGGCCGTTCCGGGGTCCAGGAGCGAGGGAGGGACGCCGTGGGCTTGGCGAGGACAGGCTGGACGCAAGTGATTCAGGAGGGAAAGAAATGCATTCAAACCGAGCAGACCAGACTGCCCCAAGGACTTTAAGCTGTAACTCAGTCCAGACACAAAAGACCAAGGTCACCGCGGGGTGTGCTGGGTGGGAGGCACATTGACAGCTGTCTCACCTGTCACGTGCTCTCTCGCTGCCCAGGTGGCCGCGTGGTGAGCTTCTGTGTCCGGCCCAGCGGAAGCGGAAATCAGTTCCCCCAAAACCGTGCTCCCGCCCCGGCCCTGGGTCCTGTGACTGGACCCTGCTAGGTTCCCCGTTCCTCTTATTTCTTTGCAGCGCTTTCCTTGATAGAAAGTTCGCATTTTTCTTAAGCCGCTTCTGTTCCCTTGGGAGCGTGCTGCGTTCCACCGGCTTCCTTAGCACAGCATCGCTCCGCAAGCAGACCGGCTGCGGCCAAAGCCCCGGGTCTATCGTTGGGAACGGGAGCTGGAGGTTTGCGTGGCAGCGAGGGGGTCTGTTTGTCCTCGGGGGCAGGCAGATTTCGTTCCTGTTCGTTTGCTCCCTGCTGATGTGGAGTTCGACAGGACCCCCAGGTGTTTGGGTTTCTTGCGGGGGGGTCGGTCGTGGTGAGCAGGGATTGGGGCTGTGTGGCTAGAGGGCGCTCTGGCTCCCAGTAGGAAGCGCAGTGGTTCTGCTGGCGCGGGGGCCACCAGTCCCCAGAGTCGGGTTCGCGCTGTCGGTTCTTCTTAGCAGGTTCCTCCAGAGACACAGGCAGCAGTGCAGGCAGGCCCTCCGTTCTGTCTAAACACCAAGGACGAGGAAGTGGTGCTTCCGAACGACCTCAGTGTCATCACAGGCAGAGGGAAGCCAAGGACAGTTCAGGTGACGGGAGCAATGACAGCAAACTGCAGGCCTGGTCCTGGATCCTGTACTGTCCAGCACGTGACTGGGCCAAGTGACAAAATGGAGCATAAGTCGTAGATACTGTGCGTCCGTTGCCTTTGCCGGACTCGATAAGGGGGCTGCGGTGGGTGCGAGAATGTCCTTATCTCACACACGCACACATGCACGCACGCACACACGCACACACTATGGCTGTCTACCTACTTTCCTGTACAAAGAAAAGCAAATGGAGAGGAAGGCCAGCGGGTAGAATATTCATTATAAGTGAGTATGGGTGATGAGCTGACGGTGTGCTTTGCACTACTTGGTGTGTGTGCACCTTTCTCCAAGTGAAATTACTCACAGATTAAAAGTCAAAAAGCAAACAGCTGAACAGAAGAGGCAGCGTCTACCGTGTGCGTCCCCGCTACGTTTGCAACCACGATTGAGGTCAGAAAACGTGAGTAAAATGCCACCCATTGTACCGCCGCGCTCCTGACGGGCCGTCCTTCCAGCGCCTTTTTAGACTGGACTTCTCAGGTTTGGAAGCCATTGTCGATTCCCACGCGGTTCTAGGAAATCGTGCAGGGAACCCGGCTTCCCCGCACGGCGACGTCTCGCACCACACAGTGCAATGTCATTTCGTCCCCCAGGGACCCCTTCGGCAGCCCTTTCAGAGCCGCATGGGTCCCCTCCCCCCCAGGCCTTGCTCGTCCCTGGCCACCTCATCTCTGTTTCTATCATTTTGTTGCTTCGAGAAAGCTACCTAATGAACCACATTGTAGGGACCTCTGGGGATTGGCCCGTTTCACGCAGCGTAGCTTCCGTCACCAATCTGTTGGGCGAATCAGCTTCATCGCTTTTGCTGGGTGAGCAGTCGCCAGGAGCGGGGCGGGGGCTTGGGGTCTGTTGGCCACGCCCCCCGCCCGGCCCCACCCGAGGAGGCCGGGGTGTTTCCAGTTTGGGGTCATTGTAGATAAAGCTGCCGGGCACACTTGTGTGCGGTTTTCTGGTCTTGTTTTAAATATGTCGACGGCGATGTGGTCGGCAGCACGCGACACTGGCTTACAGTGCACAGACGTGTGGCCTCTGTGGGACAGGGCTGTGCAGCCACGGCCACGGCCTAATTTCAGGACACTTTCGTCACCCTGAGAGAAGCCACACACCCATTCCCTGCACCCCCACCCCCAGCCCAGGCCGACCCCAGCCTACTTGCTGTCTATGATTTGACGACCCTAGACATTTCATGTAAAAGGGGTCGTACGGTCCGTGGTCGTTTGGGGTTGGCTTCGCTCGTGGAGCATGGTGGTGTGGCGTGGCCAATGCCTCATTTCTTTGACTCATCAAACATGTAGGGTGGAAATAGCACCTTTCATTGACCCATCCATGTTGGTGCACACCTGGGCCGTTCCTGCTGTAGCTGTGATGAATCGTGCAGCTGCGGACATGCATGGATAAGGTTCTCTGTAGACTTCCCCAGAGGTGGAATTGCTGTGTCCCAGGGTAGCTGTGTTTAACTTTCTGCGGACGGCCAGACTGTTTTCCATTTGGCCACTGTTTTAGTTTCAGGAGCGAGGTGCGAGACTCCGTTTCTTCCGCACCTCTGCGGACACTTGTCGTTGTCTGACTCTGAGCCTAGCCATCCTGGTAGGTGGGGAGTGGCATCTCCTGTGCCTTTCCTTTGCGTTTCCCTAATGACTAATGACACTGAGCATGTTTTCATGGGCTTGCTGGCCATCTGTACATCTTCTTTGGAAAAATGTCTATTTAAATCCTTTGCCCAATATTTTAAAATATGTGTATTGATTTTAGAGAGAGGAAGGGAGAGAGAGGGAGAAACATCGATGTGAGAGAGGAACACTGATCGGCTGCCTCTCACATGCCTCCCAACCAGGGATCAAACCTCAGTCTCCGTCTCTGCCCTGACCGGGAGTCGGATCCCCTACCTTCTGGTGTACAGGTCAACACTCCAACCAGCTAAGCCATACCAGGGCCCCATTTTTAAAAAAACATTTTATTTATTTATTTTTAGAGAGCAAGGAAGGGAGGGAAAAAGAGAGGGAAACATCATTGTGTGGTTGCCTCTTGTGCTCCCCCTACTGGGGACCTGGCCTGCAACCCAGACATGTGCCCTGATGGGGAATCGAACCGGTGACCATTTGTTTCCCAGGCTGGCACTCAATCCTCTGAGCCACACCAGCTGGGGTAGGGCCCAATTTTTAATTGGAATATTTGTCATTTTGTTGTTGAATTGTAAGAGTTCTTTATATAATCTGAATACAAATCTCTTATCAGATATATAATATACAAGTATTTCCTCCCATTCAATGAATCGCCTTTTTACTTTCTTGATGGTGATGTTCACAACCAGGGTGGCTGCGTGTCTAGCTTTGTGCGAAGCCACCCAGCCATTTTCCAGAGCAGGCAGCCCACGGCTCGCGCCCTCCAGCGACATCCGTGTGATCCCGTTCACCCACATCCTCACCAGCGCCTGGTCCTGTTGCTGTTTTTGATGTTAGTTTTTAAATGGTGGTCTGCTTCACTTTGATTTTAAGTTTAGGCCGTGCGTCGTTTTCAAAGCAATGATCTGTTTCTTCTAAGTTGTCGAATTTATGAGCCTAAGACTGTCTGTAGTTGTTTCTTCTTAACCTTTCACTGGTTGCTGGCTCTTTCAGGCATTACAGTTCATTCCTGGCGTTGGTCATTTGTGTCTTGTCTTTTTATTTTCGTCAGTCTTGCTGGAAGTTTATCAGTTTTATTTTTTAATACTCACCTGAGGATACGTTTATTGATTTTAGAGAGAGAGGAAGGGGTGAAGGGGAGAGAGAGAGATATAGATTGCTTGCCTCTCATACGCACCCGGACTGTGGATCAAACCTGCAACCTAAGCTTGCGGCCTGACCGGGGATCGAACCCACAGCCTTTTGCTGTATAGGATGCTTCAACCAACTGAGCCACCCAGCCAGGGCTAGAGGTTTATATGGTCTATTGATTTTGTTCAAAGAAACAGTGGTATGCTTCATTGGGTTTCTCTGTTGTTTTCCTGATTTCTCCTTGATTGCTGCTCTTATCCTGGTGATCTTCTGCCTTATTTTGCTATTATATCGCCAGTTTCTTGAGGTAGGAATTTAGATTACTGATGTGAAGACTTTCGGCTTCTTTAGCGGAAAACCCTTTTTCTTTGGAAGGGTCTCCTTTCTGGATGCATCTTCTCACTTTCTCATCTTTCGTCTCCTTTTTTCCATGTCTTTTCACTTTTCTTTCCGGAAGACGGCGGCCCATATTCTCCGAGCCTTCTATGCAGCCAGCGATCTGTGGGTGATTCCCAAAGAGCTGCTCTTGGTCTCTGTTCCATTTGCCGCGCCCGCTGCTTTTCCCGTGAGCAAGCGAGCGTCTCCCCTTCCCCAGGAGATCAGTGACTGGTGCTGGTTTGGGGACTGCCTCCTTCTGTGAACTGTTCCTCCAAGTTCCCGCATCCGTGTGCTGGTTGGCTCGCTTTCCTTCCCGTCAGAGGCCTGGCGTTGTTGATGGTCACTTTTATGTACAAGTGAGGACCTACAAAGCTGATTGAGGTCCTGGGCGGAGGGTGGGTGGACATTTCTTAGGGTTCCCAGAGTTCGGGCTGGGAGGGGGAGGCAGAGAGAGGCAGAGAGGCAGCTGGCTGGGCGGCGGCAGGGCAGACCCCGACTCCCCCTCGTCGTGGCTTCCTGCCTTCGCCTGCATCTTCTGCCCAATGGACAGGCTCTGAAGCCGAGGTCAAGAGGCAGGAAGTGCCCCCCTCCCGATGAGGCCGGCATCCCCACTGGATGCTGCTGCTGGGAGCCCCCCAAGACGAGCCCCACCAGCTTCGTGACCCAGTGGCTCCCCACCAGCCTTCGTTTCTGTGTGTCTCCCCGTTGGCTGCGCTCCTGCCTCTCTGGCCTCCGCAGGTTCTCCCCGTGAGTGGGACCAGCCCTGCCCACTCTGCCCCGGTTCCAGTGGGGATGGAAGGAGACAGTTCATGCAACTGTCACTGAGAGCCTGGCCCACGGGGAGCTCACTGAACAGTTCTCGTCTCCCTCTCGGCCCTGTGTCCGGCTCCCACACCCGCCACCCTGGGCCGTGGGCCCCTCCGAGGCCAAGGTGGGCCATCCGGTGGGTTCTCCAGAGTTAGGGGCAGCCGTGGCACGGGTGCCTCCCCACCTGTTTCTTGAAGTTCATACCACAGGGTGTCCCGTCCGACGAGGTGACCATCAGTTTCGTCAGAAGTGAAGGCTCAACCTATCGCGTGTCTGATCTGTTTCTGCAAAGGCTTTCCTTGTTCAGGAGTGTGCCCGGGGCCCTCTGTGCCAGGCCAGAGGGTTCGCACCACAAGCGTGGATTCATTTCCGTGGGCTCCTGGTCCCGTGGCCAGCTTTTCAGCTCCCTCACACTTCCTGCCACAGGCCCCAGCGCGCCCGAGGTTGCAGGTCCCCTTTCGTTAGTCCCATGTGTCCATCAGCACAGGGAGGGGATCGCATCTGAAATGGTGACCTGCTCTCAGGAGCAGGGAAGGGCGCGAGTGGGGGAGGAAGCAGTAAACACTGCGGTGCCTCGGGGGCGCCTTTGTCGGGGGGCACTCTCCTGGGAGTGGTCCGGAGCGTTCTTCGTGCGAATTTAGAGGAAGGGACAGCAGCTCTCTGCTCCTCCTCGCTGCCACTATCACATGCCAGGTCCTCCCGATTACACAATTCCATTGCCTGGGGCTCCGTTGGGAAAGATCTAGATATCTCTGGTTAAACCTACGTAGGCGGTGTGCAGCGTGCCCATGATGTGCTAGGTTTAGTTCGGAAAAACCGAGTCCCGGGGGTCTTTGCCCCACTGTACACTCCGGCACTTTCTTCCTCTGTTTTCGCTGGGGCCCATGTTAATCCTGACGCAGGCGGTAACGACTGACCTGTGTCTGTGAGTTCCTGGTGCCCGGTGAAGCCACAGAGGTCTTTGGAGCTTCCTTTTGTTTAATTTGAAATGTCATGTGAAATCCTAGACTGACCCATTAAGGCAAAAGGCTTCTAAGTATTAAATCTCATATCTAAGAAGTACGTGGGAGCGTGTAAAGAACCTGACCGGGTCGTGGATGAGCACGGGGGGGAAAGAGACTAATTCTCTGTCTGAGAGCTGTGTTATCCGCCACCCGAGTGGCGCCCCTTGGGCAGAAACCCCATCTTTTCCCTTTCAATCAGTCCTTGAAGTCTTCCTCGGCTTCATTTAGCAAAAAAGAAAGTGTACACAGGTTTCCACGTGATGGCGTCACCGAGCCTATTAGGCGACAATGTGACAGGTTGACAGCACAGTGAACTGGCGTTCGGTACAGAAAGGCAGGACCAGCGAAGCGAAATCTGACGTTTGTCACCCCTGACACGACCCTTTGAGCTCAGCACGAGTCTGGGCGTAAAGACCCAAGTCCAAGTGCCTGTGCTCTTCTCCTTGAGATCAGACCCCCGGCACAGACCGGCGGTTGGTGGTTGGCACAGCGAGCGGGTCCCCCTTGGTCTGCGGGCGTCCCAGGCAGCTGACGAGCCGTCTTTGCTCTCTTCAAGGCACCCAGTTTGTTTCATCACGGGACATCCCCAGGTTCTCTCTCTGCTGCTGCTAAGGAAGAGGGTCACCCTGGGGGTCTGTGCGGACCCAGGCGCAGCAGTCTGTACTGAGTGCCTACTGCGTGCGCGCAGGTCCTGGGCCCAGGCCGTGGGCACAGGCCTCTCCGGGTGCCTCCGCTCCCAGTTCCCGTGGAGCAGGACTTCTTTCACTGTTACGCTTAGAATCCGCCTCCCCCCCACCCCCATCCCGAATGCTTTGTTTTTAAGTCCCTGCCATCAGGACGGTTCCCTCTGCAAATTTCTGATCGCTCTCCCAAGGTGGACCCGCTCTGACTTCGGCTCCAGGTCCCGGGAGGCCTTGTTGTGTTTGGCAGGCCATCCTCGGGCCGTTGTGCCATCCAGCCGCGAGCGCCGAGCCAAGGCGAGTCTCGCAGACCTTCACCTAGTTCCCAGGGCGGCGGTACTGCCTGCGCCCGCCTCTGTGCCGAGCACGTGCCTCCGGGGCTCGCCCAGGACAGGGCCAGGATGCGTGGGAATCGGAGGAGAGGGCACCCAGCCCGCCTTGGCTTCACACCCGCAGCCTCTCATTTTAGCCTGAACCTCCAGAACAGAGATGGCCTTGTGTCAAAGGTCGCCCACTGCTGTCGCAGGCTTCCAGAGGCTTCCAGAGGTTCCACCGGCCTGTGTCGAGGTGACAGGAACAGTAATCAAATCTCTCTCTCCTCCCTCCCTTCCTTCCTTCCCCTGCTCTTTTCTGTTTCTTTTTTAAAAATTTTCCACAGTGCCCTGGCTGGTGTGGCTCAGTGGATTGAGTACGGGCCTGTGAACCAAAGGGTTGCCAGTTCGATTCCCGGTCAGGGCACATGCCTAGGTTGCAGGCCAGGTCCCCAGTAGGGGGCGCATGAGAGGCAACCACACACTGATGTTTCTCTCCCTCTCTTTCTCTTTCCCTTCCCCTCTCTCTAAAAATAAATAAATAAAATCTTTAAAAAAGTGTTCCATAGTTTTTATATACCCTGCTTCATAGTTTTCAAAGGAATGTATTTTTAATATTTTTATTTATTACTTATTTATTTTATTTATTTTTATTTAGAGGGGAAGGGAAGGAGAAAGAGAGGGAGGGAAACATCAATGTATGGTTGCCTCTCATGCCCCCCTACTGGGGACCTGGCCTGCAACCCAGGCATGTGCCCTGATGGGTAATTGAACTGGCTAGCTACCCTTTGGTTCACAGGGTGGCGCTCAACCCACTGAGCTACACCAGCCAGGGCTCAAAGGAACATTTTGATGGACAAGTGTTTGGTCGTGAAGACCTAAAAACAGCAGTTCTGTGGTTCATACGTGAGCTTCTGATACACAGGAAGTGGCTCCAACATTTACACTGGACAGACCCGGGCTGAATGCACCAGAAAGGCCCATGGGTCTCGGGTTAAGGAAGGAGTGACGGGGTTACAGGGAGCATCACACCTTTGCCGGAACCAGGGACAGAAGCTGAGCCTTTTCTCAACCCCCGCTTTACTCCCCCAACCCCCCCAGCTCTGGGAAAGCTCCCAGTGCTGGAGACCGGAGACCTATTTAAGCTCTATTTGCATTCCAGGTCTTTCTCCGGCCATTTTGTCCCGCCTCCTTGGCCAGGCCCGGAGCTGCTGAGAACAGCCCTCCTTTGTCACGCTGCTTTATCCCTCCGAAGCACGTGGGCACAGGGCACAGGCCTGGCGCCTGGTGTGCTCTCCGTGCTGTGTGGGTACTAGATGGAGAGCGGGTGGCCCCCTGGGGTGTTGCTGCACCCCGGGCAGCAGTGACGGCAGTCGGAGCAGAGCCTGGGAGCCAGGGTGCGCCCGGGTTGCTGTGGGCGCAAGCTGCTGCTCTCCCCCGGATTCCCGCTCAGAGGGAGCATCTCTTACCTGCTACAGCTGGAAGTACAAGGGGCTGGCATGTCCAGGGATGTGTGCGACCCTCGGGTCAGGGTCCCGGACAGTGCTGCCTCGCCCCTGCAAGGGGCTTTATCTTGTCTGGCCCTTCACCCACCCTGAGACCCCGGAAGCTCTTCCAGAACCCCTGGCGTGCATTCAGAACAACTGAAATGTAAAACGATAAGATCTGAAAACAGCCCAGTTCCCGGATGTGTTGGCAAGGAGCCTAACCTCGTCCTGTTGGCGTAGGATCTGCCCCTCCCCGTCTGAAGCTCTGGTGGCACAAGGGGACATCTGCAGGAAGCAGAGGTGGCCTTGTGTGTGGGCCCTCGCAGCACCGAGGACACGCTCCGGTGTCCAGGGAGGTGGCTGCAGCATCCCTTCCCCGGATCACTGAGGTCCCCCCTCCCCCTGTACGCTGGCAGCTCCAAGGCTGAACTGCGTGTTTGGAGGTCGGAGGCCGCTGTTTTGAACCTGACGTTCACGGAGAACAATGCCGTGAGTGACGCCTACACGTCATCATGCCGGCCACTTGAAGACTTGCTTCCGACATAGCGCTGAATAAAACAGGTAGAAAAACACGGATCCACAGCCTGGTTTACACTCTCAGGTCAGGAGAGGAGCCAGGTCTTCTAAATCCTTGGAAAGGGGAGCGCCTCGCTTTATTCCTCCTCGTGTGTCACTGTGACTGTGACAGTTCATTGTAGCACTCCGAGCAGGAGATGGGAGTCTCACAGACGTGGGACACGCCCAGTTTTCATTTCTCTGTGCCCACAGGGCGCCGCCCCTTCTCTCTGCGCCTCTGGCCACTGTTTCCTTTGGGTGAGGCCGAGCTGCGAATTCTTTACCCGCTGCTGGGGTTGCTCTGGGCGGCGTGTCAGAGGGGTTGGTGCTCTGCGGTCAGGATGCGGTGATGGCTGCCTTGCGCGGAGCCCTGCCGCCGGTGATGCGGGCTGGTCCTCTCCTCCACGTGAGCCACGGGCTTCCCTGTGACCACGGCAGGTGGGAAATGGTTCTGGAAGCTAAATGTGAGCGCATCAGCCCCCTTGGGGTGGGCTTTCTGCTGGGAGTTGACATCGGCTGGCTTTGCCAGGGACTCGCGTATTCAGGTTCTGTAAAACTGCAGTGTGTCTGTTAGGGCCCAGCCATGTTTTAGGGATCCCTGCAGGGGTGTCCCCAAGGGTACCAGGAGGACGTACGATACCGTCTCCAGCACATGACTGCTGGTCGCTCCTGCTGTCCCCGGCCCCCCAGCCGGAGCCACACGGGCCTGCTTGTTCTGAGAAGGTGCCCACCAGGTGCCTCCATCTGGGGGCCTTTCCCCTTGCTGTGTGGTTTGCGGGAATGTTCTTCCCGAGACCTCAGTGCCACTCTCTCCCTGTCCCTTCTGCTCTTGCTGTCCCCCAGTCTGCCAAACTATCCCTGTGTCCCACCCACTCTGCTGCGTCACCATGTCCCCAGCCAACCAGCCACTCGTGTCTCTGCTGATCTGCTCCCCATCCACATCCCCACCAGGAGGGTGTCCCAGGAGAGCTGGGGCTTTGTGCCCCCCACTGCCTTGTTCGCCCCAGACACAGTGGGTGAGCTCAGCATGCAGCGTGACCCCGTGACAGATGACTGATTCCCGTCTGGCCAGCGATGGCGCCTTACACATTGGTGTTTAAAAATGTTCATTTTCTGCCCTTACCAATGTGGCTCAGCGGATTGAATGCCAGCCTGAGAACTAAAGAGTCGCTGGTTCAATTCCCAGTCAGGGCATATGCCTGGGTTGCAGGCCAGGTCCCCAGTAGGGAGCGCGCGAGAGGCAACCACACATTGATGTTTCTCTCCCTCTCTTTCTCCCTCCTTTCTTTTCTGTCTAAAAATTAAAAAAAGAAAAAGAAAAAAGGTGTTCATTTTCTTAGTGTGCTTATTAAGACTCAAGCTGTGGCAAGGTGGTCTACAATGTTAGTTTTTAGATTATGACTTCATGGAGGTCTTCGTGGATAAATGATGTTTTCAGTGACGTAAAACCAGTGTTCTGCCCGGCTGGTGTAGCTCAGTGGATTGAGCGCGGGCTGGGAACCAAAGGGTCCTGGTTCGATTCCCAGTCAGGGCACATGCCTGGGTTGCGGGCCAGGTCCCCGGTGAGGGCCATGTGAGAGGCAACCGTACATTGCTCTTTCTCTCCCTCTCTTTCTCCCTCCCTTCTCCTCTCTCTAAAAATAAATAAATAAAAATCTTTAAAAAAAAACAGTGTTCTTCTGTGTCAGTTTCACCGGTGCCTTCTCTCTCCTCCCAGGGGTTGGCGCAGCGCTGTGACCTGGCGCCGCGAGCTGGCGCTGTGACCTAACCAGGATGGTAGACACAGAAAGCCCGATCTGCCCCCTCTTCCCGCTGGAGACTGATGATCTGGGAAGCCCATTATCTGAAGAATTCCTGCAGGAAATGGGAAACATCCAAGAAATTTCTCCGTCCATGGGCGAGGACAGTTCTGGAAGCTTCAGTTTTACAGAATACCAGCACTTAGGGAGCGGTCCCGGGTCAGACGGGTCGGTCATCACAGGTAAGTGGGTTCCTTCCGGGGAAACATTCCTAGAAACATCACTTCTCTCCTGACCCCGAAGCCACAGATTCCCGATTACATTGTAGCAGGACCTGCGGGCAGGGAGCATCAGTCCTCCGGCGGCACACTTCCTTTCTGAGGGCGTGCGCCTGTCCTGGGTCCGTCTCACTGCCATGTTGATTCTGGAGTCTGTGTGTCAGTTTATGCCAAAGGTGCCTGCCAGGGTTTTGATTGGGCTTGTGTGGAATCTAAGGACTGACGTGGGGAGAGCTGGCATCTTCACCATGTGGAGTCTTCTGCGCCATGACTAATTTCTTCTTTCCTTTGCGTGTTTAATTTCTCTCTGCGGTGTTTTGTACTTCTTACTTAGTGTGCAGGTCTTTCACATTCTTTGTCCAATTTATCGCTGTTTTGTGTTTTCTGATGTTATTGTAAATGATATTTTTCAAATTTCAGTTTCTGATCATTTGTTACAATTTATAAAAATACAACTGATTGATGACTATTGATCTTGTATGCTGCAACCTTGTTAAGCTGATTAATTAGTTATAACAGTTTTTTTAAAAGGTTTTATTTATTTTTAGAGAGAAAGGAAGGGAAGGAAAAAGAGAGGGAGAGAAACATCAATGTGTGGTTGTTTCTCGTGCGCCCCCTACTGGGGACCTGGCCTGCAACCCAGGCATGTGCCCTGACTGGGAATTGAACCAGCGACCCTTTGGTTCGCAGGGTGGCGCTCCGCTGAGCCACACCAGCCAGGGCAAGCCAGTTTTACTTTTTCCTTTTCACGCTAGATGCCTTTTATTTCTTTTTCTTGTCTTATCACACTGGTTAGAACCTGTAGTACAACGTTGAATAGACAGGAAACATTCTTGCTTTGTTCCTGATCTTAGCAGGAATGCAGTCAGTCCTCCGCCACGAAGCACGACGTTAGCTACAGTTTTTTATAGATGTTCGTTATCAAGTTGAGGAAGTTCCCTCTAATTCTAGTTTTCTGTGAATTATCAAGAACTGATGATGGATTTTGTTCATTACTCTTCCTGCATCTAGGAAGATAATCAAATGTTTTTTGTGTTTTGGGTTTTTTTTTAGTTTGTTAGGGTGAATTACATTGTTTGGTTTTCAAGGGTTAAGACAGCCTTGCATTTTCAGGATAAATCCTACATGGTCGTCATGTGTTACCCTCTTTACATATTGTTGAATTTCACCTGCCAACACTGTGTCCGGAACTTTCGTGTCCATGTACAGGAGGCGTATTAGTTCTAGTTTTCTTGTGGTCTTTGTCTGGTTTTGTTAGATTAATGTTGGCCTCGTGGATGGGTTAGGACATGCTCCTTCCTCTTCAGTTTCGTGGAGGTATTTCTGTAGAATTGATTTTATTTCTTCCTTAAATGCTTGGTAAATTTCACAGATGAAACTATGTTCTTTTTTAAAAAAAGATTTTATTTATTTATTTTTAGATAGGGGAAGGGAGGGAGAAAGAGAGGGAGAGAAACATCAGTGTGTGGTTGCCTCTCGTGCACCCCCTACTGGGCGCCCCCTGCTGGCCTGCCACCCAGGCGTGGGCCCTGACTGGGAATCGAACCAGCAGCCCTTTGGTTCGCAGGCCAGCGCTCAGTCCACTGACCTACACCAGCCAGGGCTCATGTTTGGTTTTTGTATGAACATACGTTTTCAAATCACTTGGGTAAATATCTAGGAATGTAGTTCCTGTCAGACTTTTGCTTATAAGAAGCTGCCAAACTGCCCGCCGAAGTGGCTGCACCCTTCCGCATTCCCATCAGCAGCGAGTGAGGACCCGTTGCTCCGCATCCACGCCAGCAGTTGGCATGGTCAGTTTTCGGATGTCAGCCACTAGAGTGGGTGTATATCGGTGTCTGATTATTGCTTCCATTCCCAGTCTCCTGAGGACCAGCAACGCAGTGCATCTTTTTCTTTTTTTAATTATTTTATTGTTGTTCACTTACAGTTGTCTGCATTTACCCCCCACCCCCCTACTCCCAACCCCAGGCAAACCCACCTCCCTCCCTTGCTTCCAACCCTCCCCCTTGGTTTTGTCCATGTGTCCTTTATAGCAGTTCCTGAATACGCTGTCCCCATTATCCCCTTTCCCCTCCCCTCTGCTTACTGCCAGGTTGTTCTAAATTTCAATGTCTCTGGTTATATTTTGTTTCTCTGGTTATATTTTGCTTGCTTGCCTCACAAGCATCTTGGCTGTGACTGACCTGAAGAACACTCTTCCTCATGTTGGCTGGTTTTGCTTTTCTTATCCCAGTGAGATCCATGTTCCCTGGTAGCTGATCTGGCTTCAGTGCCTTCTCTCATGAGTCCTTATATAAATCCCTTTAACATTTCATACAATAAAGGCTGGGTGATGATGAACTCCTTGAAGTTGACCTTATCTGAGAAGCACTTTATCTGCCCTTCCATACTAAATGAAAGTTTTGCTGGATAGAGTATTCTTGGTTGTAGGTCCTTGCTTTTCATGATTTTGAATACTTCTTTCCAGCCCTTTCTTGCTTGGAAGGTCTCCTTTGAGAAATCCGCTGACAGTCTTATGGGAACTCCTTTGTAGGTAACTGTCTCCTTTTCTCTTGCTGCTTCTAAGATTCTCTCCTTATTTTTAATCTTGGATAATGTAATTATGATGTGCCTTGGTGTGTTCCTCTTTGGGTCCCGCTTCTTTGGGGTTCTCTGAGCTTCCTGGACTTCCTGGAAGCCTATTTCCTTTGCCAGATTTGGGAAGTTCTCGTTCATTATCTGTTCAAATATACGTTCAATTTCTTGGTGTTCCTCTTCTCTTTCTGGCAGCCCTATGATCCGGATGTTGGGTCGTTTACAAATGTCTCGGAGGTTCCTGAGTCCCTCCTCATTTTTTTGAATTCTTGTTTCTTCCTTCTGGTCCACCCCATTGGTTTGAGTCCCAGCTTCCTTCTTTTCCCTATTGGTCCCCCGTAGATCATCCCTCATTATCTTTAGCGTATTCTTCATTTGTTCATTTATTTGCATCCACCTTTCTTCCAATTTTGTGAGCATCCTGATTACCAGTGTTTTAAACTGTGCATCTGATAGGTTGGCTATGTCCTCATCCATTAGTTGTAATCATTCTGATTTTTCATTTGGGCCATTTTTTTCTTTTTATCTCCGTGCGTCTGTTACTTTAATGGGTCAGAGTCTTAGGTGTTCCCCGTTGCCGGGCAACCTGGGTGGTTGTGTTGTGACGCTTCCTCTGGGGGCGGCTCCTGGGAGGGAGCAGTAGCATCTGCTCCGTTCACTGCAGCTCCCTATCACCCTCCGCTCCCTAGTTCCTTACTGCCTTTTCCGCCAGTCTCGACCCTGCTGGTTCCCACTGGCCTCTCTGGTTATGCCGCCAGCTGCGGGCTTCACTTGTTGTTCGGGATTGCGCTTTGGCTAGGCGCTCGCAGCGTGAGTCCTTCCGGGCAAACTGCCTCTCGCTCCGCTTCCCTGCCCGGTTTTGCCCCGCTTACCTGTCTGGATGTACGTCCTCTCCAACTTCTTGGGTGTTCGACCTCCTCTCTGTTCGATTCTGTCCATTCTGGTTGTTTGTTTTGCTGTTGAACTCGTTGTTTAATCTCTCTGGTTGTGAGCAGCGGCGCAGTGCGCCCACCTACGCCGCCATCTTGGCGGAAGTCCTCCGGTGCATCTTTTTCTATGCTGACTGGCAGCCTGTACATCTTTAGTGAGTTGTCTACTCAGGCTTTCTGCGAATTTTTTATTTGAGTTCTTTATTATTAAGTTTTAAGTCTTCTCTGCATATCTGGGTCACGAATCTTTTATCAGATATGTGTGTTTTGCTAAGATGTTCTCCCTGTCTGTGGCTTGCCTTTTTATTTTCTTATCAGCAACTTTTGCAGAGCCAAAGTTTTCATGGTAAGGAAGGCTGGCTTGTTTTCTTTTTATGGGTTATGCTTTTGGTGCATAACGGGCATTGTTATGCTGCATTCTGGGGCGATTCACTGAGCTGACAGTCACAGATGAGCCAGGTGGATGCAGACACAGCAACAAGTTCTGCAGGCCGCTTCCAGTGCAGGGGCGCGCGGAGCCTGTGGCGGGAGGGAGCCCCGAGACCCGCAGCTCTGCGGGCCCAGACAGCGCATGCGCGGTCGTTTGGGCGCTGCCGGACGGCCAAGAGCCCCGCCCACCCGCGGATGCCCCTCCCTAAACGCCTCACCTGTGTCCTCAGAACCCTGAGGTAGGCGTAGACTTGGGAATGCTTTGAAAGTTCATCCGCCTTTCCCGTCTGTCCTCAGACACCCTTTCACCGGCTTCGAGCCCCTCGTCGGTCACTTACCCTGTGGTCCCGGGTAGCGCCGACGACTCCGCCAGCACAGCGCTGAACATTGAATGCAGGATCTGTGGGGACAAGGCCTCGGGCTACCATTACGGGGTTCACGCGTGTGAAGGCTGCAAGGTAGGCTGGAGCCTGGGGTGCGGGGTGGAGCGGGGGACCGGCGGCCTGCTTCGGGGACTACGTGTGTTCCTCCTGGCTTGCACACAAGTGCTTGTCGTTACGAAACTGATCTGCGGAAAGCCCTAGATGCGAGCTGCCCCAGGTCGCCGATTAATCTCTCCAGAGAGTCGTGGCAGGTTGCTGGACTGCACTTTGTAAATACCTTGGAGAAACGTGTCCTTTAAAGGCAGAGCAGCCACGTGAAGGGTGATCCCTGCATTTGGACGCGAGGTCGGGGAGCCCCAACCCCTGTCTCCCGTCCTCGCCAGAACGTTGGGGAGGGCGGTGGCTCTCCCGGCCATCAGAGACTTGCAGTGTCTTGCCCAGTGTCCCACAGCACATGCCAGGTGACAGTCTGTCCCCTCCCCAGCTGCTCCTGACCCCTGGCGTCCCTTCCTGTGCATTGGGGGTCTCTGCACCCCAACCACAAGCACCCTGGTGCCTGTCCTGGTTCTCACGCCAGCGCAGCCCGACTGCGGCGCACGTGACCCGGGGCCAGCTGGGCGGGGTCAGGCCGTGTCTCCGGTGTTCTGCCCTCCGTGTCACGGGCTTTTCCATGACTTTCCAGCATGACAGTAGGAAGGACCAGTTCCTTCTGGAATTACATGCATGTGTCAGACTTGGCATTGCGGGCACATGACATCTCACCTGGATGCTGGCCACCAGAAGGGACCAGAAGTCCCTTTCCCTGCTCGCACTGGACATGTTTACCAACTTTTGGGAAATGCCACAGCCTCTAGTGGTGCACCGCATGCTCTGCATTCTGGGAACACCCATGTCCTGCCTCGAGCCAGGCCCAGTGCACGGGTGGGACGGGCCATGTGAGCCTGGCCTGGTGGAGAGGCGGGACGGGCCACGTGAGCCAGACTGTCCCTGCAGATCCTCTCTTCTCACCCTTCCTCATAATTCCATCCATCCTTTGGCCATCCTACTCTACAAACCTAGACACCCAACCAGTTGAAGTAGGAACCTGACTCTGACATTCCCCTGGGACTGTGGCCTCCTCTCCCGGGGCCCAGTCAGGCCTCCCATGCAAAAATGTGGAAGAATGGCCCTGGCCGGTGTGGCTCAGTGGACTGAGTGTGGGCCTGCGAACCGAAGGGTTGCTGGTTCGATTCCCAGTCAGGGCACGTGTCTAGGTTGAGGGCCAGGTTCCCAGTGGGGGCTGTGAGAGAGGCAACTGGTGGATTCTCACACACCAATGTCTGATGTTTTTCTCTCTCTCTCCCCACCCTAAAAATAAATAAAATATTTTTTTTAAAAAAAAGAAAGAAAAAATATGGAAGAATGATGGAAAGCAAAGAGAAAAGAACCAGATGCACACGTGCGCCACTTCACAACTTTCTGACCATGCACTCTTCAAAAGCTAACTGTATAGTGGCCTTTTCTGTATGATTAAGTTACGTTTGTTTAGAGTTTTTAAATAAAATTTTATTTTTAAGTATGAATAATAATGTTTTTATTTACTGGATGAAGTTAAAGGTGTTCTTACAGAGCAAGAAAATTATTTACATAAAGTTGGCTTCCTTTTTTCATATTTTAAAATAATTTTTGTCTTTTAGGAAGTTAACATTCTCTTATAAAAAAATTTAAAACGTTTTTAGTCACAAATACGGAATGCCCTACGAGAAGAAAAAGTTAAATTTGTGTAGATTTTAACAGGACTAAGCTTTGGGAGATTATAATTGTGTCTTTCCAAGCCAGACAAGGACATTTTGACATACTTTGAATTTTGCCTCATTTTCTTGTTTTTAATTTTACATGCCATGAAATTTAAAATTTTCAGTGTGTCCCAATTACGTCGCACTGTGCAGGGCCATTTCCCTAAATTTAGTTCGCTTTAAAAGAGATAATGAGGGAGCAACGAGACGTGTGACTGGTGCGCGGGTCTCGCAGGGGTTCTTCCGGCGGACGATCCGGCTGAAGCTGGCCTATGACAAGTGTGAGCGGGGCTGCAAGATCCAGAAGAAGAACCGAAATAAGTGCCAATACTGCCGTTTCCACAAGTGCCTTTCGGTCGGGATGTCCCATAACGGTAGGTAAGGTCGTCTACCGCGTTTTCCCAGCCCACGCCTCAGTTTCCCCCCCCACGTGGGGACGGACAGTGCTTGGCATGGACGAGCTGAGACCCTGAATGCCCAGGTCACTCTCTATAACCGCAGCAGCCTGAGTCAGTAAAAGTCTCGGGCGCTGAGGCTTGGCACCGCGCCGGGAGTCACAGTCGGAAACTCCGGATGGTGAGACTTGACGCGGGGTTGGGAAACCACCTGTGCGTCCCCGGGGCGACGTGACGCTCCTGTCACACGTAGGAAGCAGGTGCCATCTGGGCGTCTTATCCTGTTGTGAATTTAACTTAATTGAATCACACTCGTTTGAGAACTTGCCACTTACCCTGTGCAGGTAAACTTGAAACAACGAGTTCATAAAAGTGACCCGGCCGCCCTCCGGGAAGAGGGAACGGTGTGAAGTGACCGCGCCCGGGGCTCACGTCGCCCCCCTAACCGAAAGGCCCGATGGCGGCTGCGCCAGCGCCAGCAGGCCGCCCTAAGCCCCACCTCCTGACGACATGATTAATGGCGTTGCCTTTCATTTTACCTTCTGAAACGGTCCAGGATTAATGGAGTTTGAGTTTTATTTCCATCTCTCCAAAGGAGAAAGTCGAGTGGCTTTGAGAGGCGGATTGGACCTTACCGGGCAACCTCCCCTTGGAGTTGCACCCGCACGCGGACCGAGTGGGCCGCCGTGAGCCATCGCTGGCGCTGCCTCGCTCACGTCTGTTCCTTCCCCGTTGTCCCCTTTCTCTCCCCCGCCCCCAGCTATTCGTTTCGGACGCATGCCGAGATCTGAAAAAGCGAAACTGAAAGCAGAAATCCTTACGTGTGAGCACGAAATAGAAGATTCTGAAACGGCAGACCTCAAATCCCTCGCCAAGAGGATCTACGAGGCCTACCTGAAGAACTTCAACATGAACAAGGTCAAGGCCAGGGTCATCCTCGCCGGGAAGGCCAGCAACAACCCGGTAGGTGTCTCCCCTGCCTGCGTTTGCCAGTCTGCCACGTTCCGTCGGCACCACCGTCAGCTAGAGCGAAGGGCTGAGAAAACAGGTATTCGATGCTGGGAAACCAGTATTTGTCCCCAAGGTGACCGAGAGAAAATGGAATGGAAACATTCATTCAGAGGTGCTAAAATGTAGCTTAACCACTCCCGTCTGCTGGGTTTGATCTACCCCAAAGCTCCTAGCGACCAGGTTACTATAAGGACTATATAATTACTACAAAAAAAAAAAAAATCTAGTAAATAGCTACCAGATTCTAGGGTGTGTCTGAGTGCATTTAAAAAAAAAAAATCCCCGTTTTAACACCAGAAAATGAAACCATTCACTTCCCACTCAGAATACCTTCCCGCACCCTTTCTCCCCAGGCTGCGCCCTCCTCTTTGACCTGCTCCCCGCCACACACACCTTCCTTTGCTTCAGTGGGAAGGCAGCCAGGTCTTAGGGCTTAGAAAGGGTGATGTGTTTACAGAAACTTTGCTATCTTTTTGGAAAGTTCTGGACTTTTCAGGAGCATCTGTGAGTGCCTCTTGGGGACCCCCTGCATGTACTCCATCACCTGCCCAGCCTAGCGTCACCCCACCCTCACCCCCTCGATAACCAAGTCTGTCTCCATAGAGCTGCCTCCAAAGAGGGGGGCGGCCGAGGTTGGCAAATAAAGGCATTTGGCATTTTCCTCTGAGCCTGGCGAAACAGGTTTCGTTTGTACTAATGAATAGCTCGAAGCGATCCTCGTTGGGAATTGTAAGCTAGAGGTTTTAGTCACAGTGAAATAAAGTATTTCCCAAGCTCCTTACTTTTGTGAACAGACCAAACCTCTTTTTCCCTGAGTCCTATAATTCTTCAGGGAATTCTGACATAAGATAGGCTGAGACACTTTTGGAGGGTTCGAGTGAACCCCGTTAAGAACGAAGGAAGTGCACCCACGCCGGGTGGCCCCAGAGGCCCGGGCAAACTCTGAGTCGCCGGAGTGAAAGCGAAGTGACCTGTGCACTTTGAGTATCTCTCCTGGGTGTGATCAGCGAGTGTAGCCCAGAACTAGAGTCACCAAAGAGTCTGATCTGTTTCAGTTCTTTTCAGATCTTTCGAGGTCTTCTCTTTCTCCCTTGGATCTTCAGAATTTAATGCAAATTAAAAGTCGTCTTTACTCTTAACCAAGCGCTCTCGTTGAGTGTAATCTGATTTCCAGGGAGAGTCCTTGTGGACGGCCTGCTGAGATCCCCAGGTCTTAGGAGCAGCCCCGTGTCACACTCGGCCGGTCCTAAGCAGACAAATAGACTGGTAGTCTAGGACCGGGCTTCCCTGTGCCAGAAGAGAACTCAGTGTCCCTTCAGGGGCGGGGCCTGCTCGCGCCCCACAGCTGCGAACCGTCCAGGCACAGCGCTCACTGCCTGTGACCGCACGGCGTGCTCCGAGCGGCCTCACTTCCCACCCATGTCCCCTCCACATTGGAGGGGTGGCCCTCCTCCTGCCCCCCACGCGGAGCTCAGCACTCCAGATGCGGACCTGGCCCCTGGTTTTCTCTCTGTGCTCAGCCTGGCGGAGCTGATGGGTGGGACGCCCACCACCGCTGCTGGGGTCTCTGCCCTGGTCGGTCACCGCAGTGGACGTCAGAGACCACAGCCCGCGTCTTCTACGCGGCTCAGAAAGCAATTCAGTCTGTTGGTAGGAAACCTATTGGGGAAACCAGGCTTGCCCTGACCCAGTCAGCTTGACCTGTGCTCAGTGACCCGGCACTCAGCACTGCTCTCTCAAGTCCTGACAGGGGATGACATGGTGGCCCTCGCTGAAGCTTTGCGACGGGAAGTGGGTCAGGGAACTGGCGTCGGCTTCTCAGAACGTGCGGCGTGGTGGTTCGGAGAGTATGTGTCTAACTACTGTTCACGGAGCCGCAGCGGCGCCAGCCCACCAGGCCTGTGTTCCCAGGTGGGGGATTGTGAATTTGTCCAGGCTGTAAGCAGATTTCGTCATGCAGCGCAAACTTGGGAGGACAGACTTGACCCTGGAGCAATATGGGGCTGCTCCGCCGTCACTCAGGGCTGGCTTCCTCCCCACCAGCCCAGGTGAGGCTTCCTGCAGGGCCTGCTTGGCAAGGGCACAGAGTTCCTGAACTGTCACCCAGACTTGGCCCTTGGTGTGGGACAGACTTTTAATTTGAAAGCAAGCCCCAGCCTGCTAGAAGTGGCAGCTGGCCTGACCCTTGCTCCAGGCCACCGCTTTGCTCTGTGAAAACCACTTCCGTGGCCCGTGGATTGGTGAAGCAGAGACCTGAGGTTGACCCGGAACCCACTGGGATGCTGGGTGGACCAGGGGGGTTCGGGAGCAAGGGATGGAGACAGGGTCTCGGGGGAGGAAGGGAGCTGCTTGGAAGCTGGCAAATTCAGTCACTTTGGGGAAAGGGGCTCTAGCACAGGGAGGTTGGTAGGCTGGGTAGCCAAGGTCTGTCCGCGTGGACACAGGCTGGGGTGATCCCCTGGATTTCACAACGAGCAGGGCCCTTCGTTGTTGGTCAGAGCTTGTCAGGGCACTTGCCGCCCCTTGCTTTGAGGGTGACAGGGACAGAAGTGTCCCTGAGGAACTGGGGGAACATGGCTCCCCTCTGGACACGGCCTCCGAAAGAGGTGCTGCCCACACACAGCGCCTTGGAAAAGGCTGTGAGCTGACCGGTGGTGAGGTGTTAGGAGTGTCACCTGTTGGAGGAAGCAGTGTGCAAGTGAGACTAGGAACTTTGAAGTCAGTGCCTTTCTCGTGGTGGGCACACATGCACTTACACGCATGCACATGCAAGAACTCCCCCACACATGTGTGCTCCCACATGCATGCTCAAACACACCCATGCATACTCACACGTGCACACTTGTGCGCACATGAACTCGCACACACTTTCAAACATGCACACCCATGAACCCCACACACACATACCCGTGCACACGTGTGCACACGCATGTGCACTCATGTGTGTGCACACATGAACTCGCACACACAAGCATGCACACTCATGGACTCTCACGTGTGCATTCATGCACATATGCATGCTCCCACTTGTGTACACATGAACTCACATGCACACAAACATGCACTCATGAACTCACACACACATACTCATGCACATATGCACGCTCACATGTGCACACTCAAACACACTCATGAACTCGCACACGCACTCATGCACACAAGCACACGTGCACAATCTCAGTCTTAGCTGCCTCTGGTTCAAGGAGCTAGCTCCTCTCTGAAAAAGAGCCGAGGGCACTAGTTAGGAAAGCAGCAGCCCTCTGGCACTGGCTCCTTAGAGGTCAGCCATTCAGGATCTGAGGCGACAGTGAAGCAGTTCTGCTCCCTCTCATGTCTCACAAACGTATCAGGAGTTTATTCGGCTCAGGTGAGGGCACAGCCGGTGTCTATTTCAGGGGTTCCCGTGCTACTTGCCATTGTTGGGAACTGTCTTCAGAGTCTTTGAATCTCTTCAGTTACGGAAAATGTGTATCTTCGGAGAAGGTCGTTGCGTTTTAGACCAAAGCAGGAGTCATCTGCAGCCAGCCTGGTGCGCAGACGGAGTCCCAGAGCCGAGGGTCTTGTCTGAGAGCAAACAAAGCGAGGAGGCATGTGGCGGAGAGCGGCTTCTACAGCCGGCCGCGGGAGAGGGTCCCACGTTCAGCGCTTCGGGGCCTCGGGGACGAGCCACCCGGCGCCACGCGGGGTTTTCGGCCAGCCTTCGGTTGAAATATGACGCGTGCCACTCAGGCTCCACGTTTCACACTGTTTCTGGAAATGTGTGGTCAAACCTGCACCAACGCTCATTAAGTCATTTCGTCCAAAGCAGTTCTACCAATAATTCACACGTTTTTCCTAAAGGACGGTGCTGCCTAAGGTTTATAGAAGATGCTGTTTAAATGTGTTTTGGAGATGGGTTGTTACCAGTGACATCAGAGCACACGGGACAGCGTCGGGTGTAACCCCCAGTAGTAACGTGTCGGCGGGGAGCCCGCTGGCCTCGGTGTGGGGCGATTGCAGGCAAAACCGGGCTGTTTACGGAAGTCCTCATAGCGCGCTTCCCTTATTCACTGGAAACGAACGCTTCTCATGTCAGATGGGTTCCTAGTCAGACTTGAGCGTAAAGGGCACATTCCAAAGCAAATCACAGGGTCCGGCAGAAGTGAGGCTTGCGTGGGCGTGGTCGGCGGGGTGCATGAATGTCTCGCACAAGATGGACAGCGATTTGAACATTTCACCTAAACTGTCCTGCGGTGTGTTTGGGTGCGATATTGTTAGGTTACATAATGACATGGTTGTGATTTTGTAATAAAAGGGTATTATTTGTGCCGGACCCTGTATTAGCTGCACAGATTTCTTAAATAGTCTTATCAAGAATGTTTATCAGTCAAGTTTGGCAGCTTTTCAACTGGTTTAGCTGCAGTTTCTCTAGCTTTAATAAACACTGGCTTCTTAATGTTACCACTTGTTTTGAATTCCAGTGGTTTCCAAATCTGCCAGTTAATGAGGCTTGCCTTCTAAAATCCAAGAGGCGATTTTTTTTTTTTAAAGATTTTATTTTTTTAATTTATTTTTAGAGAGAGGAGAAGGGAGGGAGAAAGAGAGAGAGAAAGAGCAATGTATGGTTGCCTCTCTCATGGCCCTCATGGGGACCCGGCCCGCAACCCAGGCATGTGCCCTGACTGGGAATCGAACCGGGACCCTCTGGTTCCCAGCCCGCGCTCAATCCACTGAGCTACACCAGCCAGGGCCCAAGAGGCGATTTTATAAAAATGGAGGATTTGCTGCCATTGAAGCCCCCCCACCGCCGCCCCGCCTTTATGAGAGTCTGTGTGCCCCTGACCTTGCCGGGGGCCAGCCCCATGGGCATCCTGTCTTGGAGGCCCAGGCTAGGGTGGGATGCTAAGCTGTCTCTGTCTTGAGACTCTCAATCGTTCTTGAACAAAGGGCCCTGATTTCGTTGTGTGCTGGGCCCTGGGCTCGGCCTGCAAACCACCACCGAGAAAAAGAAGCGCTCTGTCGTCCAGCACTTGGGGGACCTGCCCCGGTGTGGACGCTTCGCAGGCCGCGTTCGCACTGCAGACTCTGGGAGGCTCTGCTTCCTCTAAGTCATTGCTTCTCAAATGTTTTTGACCATGGAATTCCTTTTTTTAAAAACAAACTCCCGCTTTCCCCCTCCCCCACTGAATGCACTTGAAAAAGCCAGTGATTTGAATAAAGTCAGGTGGCTTCATAGTTTGTTCTTCGAAATTGAGGGCTGCTGCCATCTGACCTGGACAGATAGTTCCCTCATCTGTCCCTTGTGGGTTAATGCCTTAAACCTGGGCTCCAGCTCCCTGTGAAGCAGACCTGCCCCCAGACCTTCTAAACCAGTGGTGGCCCGGCTGCTTTTACGGTCTCTGGGAACCGGCGGTTTCGGTCTCCCTCCGCCGTCACACTTGAGAGGCTTAGGCATTCGGCTTTAAATTTTGTTTCAGAATGTTTTCACCCATTCGGGGCAATTTTTAAAACATCCCCTTGCCTCAGCTGTGGAAAGGGGTTATTTTGTCCCCAATACCGTATTGCCCATTTTAATTCAGTTTGTACAGTTCCAGGCGGCCCGTGGGATTGCGCCGGCACGCCCACCGCCGCTGTGCCCCCCAGGACGGCGCACAGGTGCCCGCTGGGGGCTGTGCGCCGATGCTCTCGTGCGCCCGCAAGGAGGGCTGCCACCTGCGACGGTGGCGATGTGTCTTGCCCACTGGCAGTGATCCTTAAAGTCAGGCTGCCTAGGACCCTGTTCGTGCATGCAGCAGACAGTGCCTCCGCCCTCGTCACCACCCCACACCCCCCGCCCCCGGCCCCCCGGCCCCGGGTGGTAGTTCTGGCCGGCAGTGTGTCCGTGCCTCTCTCCTGAGCACCACCAGATAGCTGTGCTCTCCTGGGTGGGCTGGCTTCCAGTTACATGGCCGCCTGTCCCTTCTTTCCTCCGCCCTGTCTTTATAAAGAGCTGGGCCCGTGGGTGTAGGAGCAAGTGGCACAGGCCCGTGGGCCTGCCGCCACGGGCCTTGTTCCTTGTGCCAGAACGTGGTGCTTTGACGCAAGGGTCCCAGTCTTGTGCGCAGGGAAGCAGGCGTCCTTCAAGGCTCGTGCTGTTTGTCCCCAGAGGGCGAGGCTTTGACAACGCGCTCGCGTGTTTGTACACAACGGCCGACTTCCTGAGGTGTGCGTGTTCGCGGGCCAGATCCACGCCGTCGGCGGTCAGTGCTAGGCGAACAGTTATCTGTGTAAAGTTCATAAAATGGTAACATTAAGAACGATTATAGTTCATGGTACCCCTGTAGTATTTGGGAGTTCAGAGAATATCAAACAGGGAGAGCGCTTTGCTAGTATTTTCTTGACAGCGTCATTGCCAAAAATCAGTGCCTCGCTCTCGCAGCAGCGAAACCCACCCGTGTCAGGCGGCGGCTGTCGGCGCCGGGCGCGTTTCGGCCGTGGGCTCTCTGTCGCGGTCTCCCAGTCCCCGCTAACGGGGGGCTCTTTAGGACGAGGACTGTGTTTGGTGCGCACGTCGATGCCCCCCGGGGTGACTCGGATGCGGTGGCTCCTCCGCAGTCACTGATTACCAGGAGGACACTTGTCCGCGATGACCGGACTTACTCCAGTGCCTTTCTTTGCAGCCTTTTGTCATCCACGACATGGAGACGCTGTGCATGGCCGAGAAGACGCTGGTGGCCAAGCTGGTGGCCGACGGCATCCAGAACAAGGAGGCGGAAGTCCGCATCTACCACTGCTGCCAGTGCACATCCGTGGAGACCGTCACAGAGCTCACGGAGTTCGCCAAGGCCATCCCCGGCTTCGCCGGCTTGGACTTGAACGACCAGGTCACGCTGCTGAAGTACGGCGTGTACGAGGCCATATTCACCATGCTGTCCTCCGTGATGAACAAAGACGGGATGCTGGTTGCCTACGGAAACGGCTTCATCACGCGTGAGTTCTTGAAGAGCCTCCGGAAGCCCTTCTGTGACATCATGGAGCCCAAGTTCGACTTCGCCATGAAGTTCAACGCGCTGGAGCTGGACGACAGCGACATCTCCCTCTTTGTGGCTGCGATCATCTGCTGTGGAGGTGAGTTCTCGATGTAATCCGCGGGTGCTGCGCGCTTCCAGACTCCTGTGGTGAAGAGCTGGGGGCGGTGAATCCGGCCGGGGCGGGGCGGCAGGAGCGGTGCCGCGTGGAGGGGGAGGCACTGGCAGGAAGGGGCGCCTGAGCGCCTGCGTCGCCACCGCCTGGAAGCCGAGTGAGAGTTGCACCTGTATCATATCATACGTTATTGTGTATGAGTTCATATTGTACGTTGTGTGTGTTTTATTTACATTATAATATATAAATGCTCTACTTAGCACTAGAACGTAACAGGTACATCAAGCAGTGTGTCGGGTAGGGGTGATGATAGTCGCGTCGTAGGATGGATGGCGTGTGATATTACGGTGCAGTCGTGTGCCCTGCAACGAGGTTTGGGTCGACAGCGGACCGTGCACACGGCCCAGCGCGGAGCCGAGACCCCGCAACCGCCTGGTGAGGGCGCTGCGTCGCCATGGAGGCGCAGCGCGCCCCGCACACGCAGCTGTGGGACGCTGCTGTGGACAGCCTGCTGCGCTGACACCGTGGGACGGGACGGGACGGCGCGGGCAGGCGTGTGCGGCCCATCGCCCTTGGTGGCGAGGAGCGATGGCGACATCCCCGGGGTGTGTGCGCGCCGCACTGCACTCCTGGCCCTTGTGTTCGAATGGCTCTTCCTGCTCAAGGCCCCTGCCGGCGCCCGCGGCAGCGTCCTCCCGTGTTTGCGCGGCTCTCGGTGGCATCGCTGCCGCTGAGCTCGACTCGGTCCCGGGCACTCCGTGCAGCGCCGTGCGCGCCGGCCAGGCCGCAGCACAGCCGCGGGGCGCAGGAGGCTGGGCCGCCTTGGCGCATGCGCGTGCGCATGAGCAGTGCCGGCCCTGCCGGGACGGGACTGCCCGACGGTGCGTTTCTCCGAACGTGTCCCTGCCATTAAGCGGCACGTGACTGTGCAGCATAATTCTGTCACTGTCACGTTATTATCATGTCATGCTCTGCGGAGTGCCATGCGCCTGTCAGGACAGCTGTGCTAGTGCTGCTTCAGGATGAGGAGTACCGGTCGCTCACCAGCGACAGTCCCCAAGTCGGCTCTGCTAAGGAGGTGGTCCGGGGCGAGACCTGGGCCGCTCTGCAGGAAGCTGGCTCCGCGGCCCCGATTCCTGGCTTGGTGTCACATTGCTTTAGATAGCACTGTCCCGGGTCTAAGAAGGTCGTTCCCGGTGGATCTTACCCCGCCCTGGGGAGGCCAGCGTGGCCGCTGTCCCCACAAACCGCTGGCAGCTGTGTGTCCCCATGGTGGACTCACTCGCAGAACCGAGGCTGCCCCCGCCGCCCCCGCACCATAGGGGCACCGAGTGAGAGCAGCCCGGTCCCACGAGCTCTGTCCCCGTTACCACCCAGCGGCAGCGGGGGCAGGAAGTCCTTACACTCTGGCGAGAAGTAGAACGTGGCCGCGCGGCCCTGCGTGGCCTGCCTCGTGCTGTGGGCCCAGAGCGGCTGGAGAGCTGTGTGCAGTGTGGGCTCAGTTCCGTGAAAGAGATCACAATTGTGTGTCAGTCCGACACGGAGAAGCGTCTGGAGAGACATACATCACGCCTGCGCGATGGGGTTGAAATTCTGAGGGGGGTTCACTTATCTTTTTAAATTTCTGTTTAAAAAGCTAATAATTGCGGTCAACCCCAGACCACGTGGATTTGAACTATGCGGTCCACTCACACTCGGATTTTTTTCAGTAAATGTACACTTGACCTACCCTGTCCCCAGGTTTTGTACCTGTGGATTCAACTAACCACAAATCAAAAACAGTATTTTAAAAATCTTTATTGAATTTATTGAGTGCCAGTGGTTAATAAAATGCCACAGGTTGAAAACGGTATTTTCGGTCCTTGGTTGGGAGCCGGCGGATGACAAGGGCCGACCGAGTGCGAGGGTCTGCGCCACGTCATACGAGGGACGTGAGCGCCTGTGGGTTGTGGTGTCCACAGCGGGTCCCTGAACCAGCCCCCTGCAGATACCCAGGGTCTGCAGTTCAGTTTGGGAGGAGTCAAAGGTTAGACAGCCCCTGCATGGTTCAAGAGTCAACTGTATTATTTTACAACCAAAAAAGATGAAAGAAAAAAGAAAGAAAGAGTCTGCATCATGAGCAATACTTTTGAAAACCAGAGTAGTGAGTGGGGCTTTAACCTGCCCATTGAGCATGGGTTGTGGGGCGGAGGGGAGAGTATTTTCTAGACCAAGGACAGAACCCTGGTGCTCAGGGCCCAGCTCCCCAGGGGCTCCCCTGGTGGGGATGCTGGCCCCTCCCATCCGGCACCAGCCCTCAGCTCCGGGTCTCGGCACCCTCCCCTGCTGGGGTCTGCCCTCCGCTGGTGTCTCCCTCTGCTTCCGTCCACCTGGTTTGCATCGGAGGTACCTGTCACAACAGTGGTTTCTCCTGCAAAACCCAGGTCTCACACAGTCACTGACCTGAACAGTCGGTGAAAAACTTGAACCCAAACGTCTAGTTTTGACTCAGGAGGAAGAATTTCACCTCCCACATTATGCAAAACTGGTTGTTGTAACCATCATCCCAATGCACACGTCCCCCTCATGTTGGGGGTGTCCACCTGCTGGGTGGAACTCAGGCAAAAGCAAGGACTGGGCCACGCTGTAAGGTCTAGCCCGCTTCCGGCCACATGAATTTGCAGGGATGAGTAGTTGCCCTGTCTGCCCCCAGGGCGGCTTTGGGAACATCTGCTTGTCTCCTAGTTGGGTCTGCAGCATCTAAAGCCCCGGAGCTTCGGGGGAGGAAGGCCCGGGGAAAGGAGGATGCTGCTTTCTCAGGCGGATCCCTGCCAGATGGTTATGCACTCAACCGTCTCTTCTTTCCTTTGGGGGTAGATCGCCCTGGCCTGCTAAACGCCGGACAGATTGAGAAGATGCAGGAGGGCATAGTGCACGTGCTCAAACTGCACCTGCAGAGCAACCACCCCGACGACGCCTTCCTCTTCCCCAAGCTCCTGCAGAAGATGGCGGACCTGCGGCAGCTGGTCACCGAGCACGCGCAGCTGGTGCAGGTCATCAAGAGGACCGAGTCGGACGCCGCGCTGCACCCTCTGCTGCAGGAGATCTACAGGGACATGTACTGAGCTCTTGTGAATGGAC
>PVJI01017758.1:0-34889 GCA_004026765.1 Micronycteris hirsuta | reverse complement strand
ACAACATAAAAGTCAGTGGTTACCAGGGGTAGGGAGAGGGAGGATCAATAGGTGGAATACAGTGGATGTTTAAGTCAGTAAAAATACTCTATATGATAATATAACACTAGATCCATGTTGCTATACACTTTTCCAAACCCACAGAATAAAGAACACCAAGAATGAACCTTAATATAATTCTGGACTTTGAGTAACAATGATGTGTCCATGTATGTTCATCAGTTGTAACAAATGCACCACTCTGGTGGAGGATGTTGTAATGGGGAGGATGTTGTGTGAGTGTCAAGTGTCGGGATAGGGGATTTATGAGAGTCTCTGTACATTCTGCTCAATTTTACTTTAAAACTAAAAGTACCCTAAAAAAAAGGATGACTATTTAAGAAAACACACATAATATAAAATTTGCATGTTAATCTCTTTAAGCCATGGTTTACTATTGTTAAATACGTTCATGTTATGCATACAATCTCCAAAACGCTATGTATCTTACAAAACTGAAATTCTATACCTATTAAAAAAAAAATTCGCCCTGGCTGGTGTAGCTCAGTGGATTGAGCGCTGGCCTGCAAACCAAAGGGTCGCTTGTTCGATTCCCAGTCAGGGCACATGCCTGGGTTGCTGGCCGGGTCCACATGAGAGGCAACTACACACTGATGTTTCTCTCCCTTTCTCCTTCTCTTTCCTCTCTCTCTAAAAATAAATAAATAAAATTTTAAAAAAAATTCCCCACTACCCTATCTTAAGCCCTTGTCAAGCATTATTCTCCTTTTCTCTCTAGGAATTTAAGTACACTAGGCACCTCACATAAGTGGAACGATATAGTATTTGTCTCTCTGTGACTGGCTTTTTTCATTTAGCATAATGTCCTCATGGTTCATCCATGTTGTGATTGTGTCAAAATTTGCTAGCTTTTTAAAGCTGAATAATATTCCATTGGATGTGTAACTACATTATATTTAAATAGTCATCCATTGATGAACACTCAGTCACTTCCACGTTTTGGCTATTGTGCATAATGCTGCTATGATCATGTATTTACAAATATGTTTAAGCCCCAAATATTATTTCTAGTGGATATATATCCAGAAATGGAATTGCTAGATTATACAGTAATTCTATTTTTAATCTTTTGAGAGTTTGTCATCCTGTTTCCACAGCAGCTTCAGTTTCACACTCCCACCTGCAGTGCACAAGGGTTCCAATCATTCCACATCCTTGCCAACAATTCTTGTTGTCTGTCTTTGTTAATAGCCCTTCTAGTGTGTGTGAAGTGGTATTTCCTTGTGGTTTTGATTTATACTACTTAATAATCAGTGATGTCAGACATCTGTTCATGTGCTCATTGGACATTTGTTATCTTCTTTAGAGAAATGTCTATTCCAGTTCCTTTTTTAATGAAGTGGTTTCGTTGTTGTCATTACCATTGAGTTTTAGGAGTTCTCTATTCTGGGTATTGATCGCCTGTCAAAAATGAGTATGTGACTTGTAAATATTTTCCCCCATTCTGTGAATTCCTTTTTTATTCTGTTGATGATATCCTTTGATCCACAAAATTTTTAATTTTGGTGAAGCCCAGTTTATTTTTCTGTTGTTGCCTGTGACCTTGCTGACAGAGTTACAACTTGTTTTCAACTTACTTTGTAGTGCATTATAGACATAATTCCCTATAACTGCACAAAGGTACCTCTCACTCTTCCCAATTGTCACACAGGTTTAACAATTTTGTGTAAGATAATTTATTTTATACCTTCCTTTATTAAGGAGCATTTAGTTTACTGCTAACATTGTATTATTGTAAGCCTCATTGTAATAAATATCATTATGTACACATATCTTTTCCACATCTATAAATCTTTCTATATGTTATGTTACTAAAAAGAATGTCAGGTGATCAAAGGAAAGCACATTGTTATTCTGCTATATTCTATACATTGTTATTTTGTATATGCTACTAATTGTCCTTAAAATTCTGCCATTTATAGGATAATCTATTTTCTTATTCCCTTCACTTTAATTACTACTATCACTTCATTTTTTAAATCAGATGGGTCAAATGTGATATATTATTGTTGCCTAAATTTGAGCAATCATGATTATCAATGTCTAAACATTGTTATTGATATTATTTCAATGAATTACTTGCTCATTTTTAGTCTATTTGTCCTTTTGGTTATTTTTCTTTATAGACTTGAAGTTCTTTTTATATTATGAATATTATCTCTACTTTACATATGTTTATTTTTCTAAATCTTGGGGTGGTATTTTAAGCTTGTTTATGGAAAAGGTTATGTTTATTTATTTTGTAGTATCAGTTGCTAATGTTTATATACTTAGACCATTGAATCAATATTTTGCTTCTGAGTTTTGTTAATGACTTCTAAAAACTTTCCCTACCTATAAGGTTATAACAATATTTGTTATGCTATCATATGCTAATAATCATAGCTACCCACCATCTAGTGCAATGTGGGAGGAGATACATAAAAGTATAATGCCAAGAAATGGATCACTGGGGCCATCCAATAGGCTAGTTACCATATGCTGTTATCAGAGTAAACCATAGGCCATAGAATAACTTTAGTTGTGAATGATGTCTTTTCTGCTCTCTTTGCACTGGAAGTAGCAGTCACCTCCTCCTGCGTTTACTATCTTCGCAAGAGAGATATCTCCCATCAGCCTGGCTATTTATTCTGAGTCTTTCTGAGAACTTGTAAGGATATGCTCACTCCACACTTCTTGCTTCCTCTTTGGCAGAACTCTTAAGTTTACATGTTCTTTCTCTCTGTCCAGTAATACACCAGGCTGTGTGATAACAGCTTTCCTATTGTCTTTCCAAGTATGGTACTAAATGCTGTCCAGTTTGTAGTTTCTCCCTGCCAGCAGATTTGGGTGGGTTTCTACATGTCTTCCCACATGTCTTCCCAGGCTCACCCTCACCATCATCAGGACCCTGCACAGAAAGCCTTCCACGGGGTGGGGCTGTGTATTCATAAGGTATACAAAGTGCTGTGGGTGCCAGTGGGCCAAATGGGGGAATCTGTAGACAAATTGTCCCAGCAGCTTGTAGGTGAGCCTCTTGATGGGGTCTGTGATGCAGTTAGTAGGAGTAGGATCCTTATCCCTTTTCCTACGTTCCACACCACGGCTGCTAGTCTCCCAGCCATTCATTTTGCTCCCCCATCACCATTTGTGCAGCTCCTGACTCAACTCTGGGTGGTAAGGGAAAGAACTGTGTTGCTTTGGCAGAATACTCCACAGCTAGGGAAACCAGGCAATTGTTTGCATGCTTTCACTTCTTTTTTATTATTTTTATTATTTTTATTTTTTATTGTTGTTCAAGTGCAATTGTCTCTTGCCACCACTTTCCCCCACCCCTCCCACCACCACCTCCCACCCTCAATCCTATCCCCCTTTGGCTTTGTCCGTGGGTCCTTTATACATGTTTCCGGAGAAATCATGGTACTGATATGTCCCTCCTTGAGGGAGGAATGATGCAGGTAAAATCAAACTGTTTCTTCTACAATTCCTCCAATCTTGTTGCATGTTATTTGTGGTCTCCATCCATGCACTGAAACTTTTCTGCTGGACTCCTGGACTTCCACAACAGCTCTCTTGTCTTTAGGTGATTTTCTGAGTCAATGTTCTACAGGAGCTTCCAGAACACAGCTAAGAAGGGCTGAAACTAGTTCATAGGCCACTCAAGGTCTACTGTCTGGATCAAGGTCTATATGCCTATTACCTAATGCATGGGAGGGTGAAAGTCTGCCTGAGTCCCTTGGCCTTTGCTGCTGAATCCCTACAAAAAGCATTTTCTTTTCTTATGGATAAATGCCAAATTGCTGTTTTGAGAGGGAGGTTTGACAAAGGACATCTTACTTGGGCAATTTGCTGATGTCACTTCTGCTCAAAATGTTCTTTGAATTTGCTTGACCCAGATTCTACATAAAATGGAGATCTCAAAAAGTGCTCTAAATAGCCTCACCACTGCCAGTGAATATAAGGAAATTCTTTCTGAAGGGATAAATGTTCAACCCAGACCTTTCATAACTCTCACAGTGAAAGCCCTAGAAACATGAGCTCAAACAGAAGAAAATTCTCCATGTAATAGGGAAGACAAAAGCAAAGAAGAGAAACATAGACATAATTTAATAAAATTATTCGACATAGCACCGGCTTGTGTGGCTCAGTTGGCTGGAGCATCATCCCATAGATCAAAATATTGCAGGTTTGATTACCAGTCAGGGCACACACCTAAGTTGTGGGTTTGATCTTCAGTTGGGGAGTGTACAGGAGGCAACCAATCAGTGTTCGTCTCTCACATTGATGTTTTTCTCCCTCTTTCTCTCCCCTCCTTTCTCTCTCTAAAAGCAATTTAAAAAATCAGGTAAAGATTAAAGAAGTTATTTGGCATGGGCTATAAATATCTATGTGATCTATATATTTAAAACAGAACATAGAGATGAAAAACAAAAAGTAAATAATAAAAAGGGTCAAGTTTATTTACCACTTTACCCCCACAAAGATGATTATAATTTTAAAAAAGGGAAAAAGAGGAAAAATGAGAAGTGTTGATAAGCACGTGGAGATACAAGGATCTTCATATATTGCTGTTGGAAATATAAAATGGTGTAAAAAGGTAAATACGAAATTATGCCTTAGGAGTCTGGGAAGTATAAAATTTTTATAGCAAACAGCAGGCTGGAAATTTAGGCAAGAGTTAATGTTTCAGTTTTGAGTCCAAATTCTGTGTGACAGAAAGCTGGAAACTTGACCAGGATTTCTGTGTTGTCATTTGGAGGCCAATGTCTTCTCCTTCAGAAAACCTCACTGTTAATCAAACAACTAACTGGGCATCATAACCGCACCACTTCTACATATAAATTAACTATCACATCACTTGTTAGTAGAAGCTTTCAATGCCATAAAACATTGGCACAATTCAGTTCCTTTGTTGGAGTGATGGTAGAAGCACATTTTGTGGGAGAGACTTTGGCAGTCCAAGATCCTGACCAATCCACATTGGGCATAATAGCAGTAGTTAGAAATAGACACCATTGGTTATTTGGGGATGTTTATTTCTGTAGTGCAAACTAGTCTACTCTATGTGACACACCAGTTGTGTGTGTGTGATATTTCATGCTCAAATTAAGAAATATGCTTTAAAATGAAGGCAAATTAGGAGAAGTAAAAAGGCCTGGGTCTACAGTATTATAGCAAATCTCTCATTATAATAACATTTTGCTTGGAGTACTAGTGCATTTTAAATTATCCAAAGTTGTCCATGCCCAGAAACTCATCAGACTGTGACCAGGTACATGTACTTGAGGGACATCTGGAAGAACATTTATTGAATGCAAAGTCGTTTTACTGGTATAAATGTATATGTCTAAGAAATGTCACAGTAATGTGAAAAATTTGTTGATTTTAAGTTTTTGGAGATGTTAACTGACAAAATGAAGAAACACAGTATAAGTTGAATATTTGGACTAGGATTTAATTATTCAGCAGTATTATTGGAAAAAGCAAAAATAAAAGGTAAATTACATACTCCTCTCTTGCACAACTCAAAAATTACTAATCAATCAGTACAATAATGTTAAAATCTGTTTTATTTTATTTTTTGTTTCATATTTTATTTTTTAAATATATTTTATTGATTATGCTATTACAATTGTCCCATTTTTTCTCCCCTTTATTCCCCACTGCCCTGCACTCACCCTCCCATCAGTATTTCCCTTCACCCCCTTAGTTCATGTCCATGGGTCATACATATAAGATCTTTGTCTTTTTCATTTCCCATATGATTCCTAACCTCCCCCTGTCTATTTTGTGCCTACCATTTATGCTTCTTATGCCTGTACCTTTTCCCCCATTCTTCCCCCTCCCCCTCCCTGATGATAACCTCCATGTGATCTCCATTTCTGTAATTCTGTTCTTGTTCTAGTTGTTTCCTTAGTTTGTTTTTGTTTTTGTTTTACGTTCAGTTGTTGATAGTTGTGAGTTTGTTGTCATTTCACTGTTCATACTTTTTTAATTTTTTTAAAGATTTTATTTATTTATTTTAAACAGAAGGAAAGGGAGGGAGAAAGAGACAGAGAGAAACATCAATGCGTGGTTGCCTCTCACGTGGCCCCCACTGGGGACCTGGCCTGCAACCCAGGCATGTGCCCTGACTGGGAATCAAACTGGCAACCCTTTGGTTCACAGCCCATCCACTGAGCTACACCAGCCAGGGCTACTGCTCATACTTTGATCATTTTTTTTTCTTAGATAAGTCCCTTTAACATTTCATATAATAAGGGCTTGGTAATGATGAATTCCTTCAACTTGACTGTATCTGAGAAGCACTTTATCTGCTTTTCCATTCTAAATGAAAGCTTTGCAGGATAGCGTAATCTTGGTTGTACATCCTTGCCTTTCATGACTTGGAATACTTCTTTCCAACCCCTTCTTGCCTGCAAGGTTTCTTTTGAGAAATCACTGATAGTCTTATAGGAACTCCTTTGTAAGTAACTGTCTCCTTTTCTCTTGCTGCTTTTAAAGATTCTCTCCTTATCTTTAATCTTGGGTAGTTTAATTGGTGTGGTCTTCCTTTGGTACAATTTCTTTGGGACTCTCTGAGCTTCCTGGACTTCCTGGAAGTCTATATCCTTTGCCAGATTGGGGAAGTTCTCCTTCATTATTTTTTCAAATAAGTTTTCAATTTCTTGCTCTTCCTCTTCTCCTTCTGGTACTCCTATGATCCAGATGTTGGAATGTTTAAAGAGTTCCTGGTGGTTTCTAAGACTGTCCTCATTTGTTTGAATTCTTGTTTCTTCATTCTGTTCTGGTTGAATGTTTATTTCTTCCTTCTGCTCCAAACCATTGATTTGAGTCCCAATTCCCTTCCTTTCACTGTTGGTTTCCTGTATATTTTCCTTTATTTCACTTTGTATAGCCTTCACTTCTTCCCCTATTTTGCAACCACACTCAACCATTTCTATGAACATCCTGATTACCAGTGTTTTGAACATTCCATCTGGTACGTTGGTTATTTCTTCAACATTTAGTTCTATATTTGGAACTTTGATCTGTTCTTTCATTTGGGCCATATTTCTTTGTCTCAGCTCACGTGTTATGTAGTAAGGGGCAGAGCCTTAGGTATCTGGCCAGGGCAGGGAAACCTACATCACTGTATTCTGTTGCTGTATGTGGGGGAGGGATCCAAGAGGGAGTAGTGCTGCTTGCTGGGCTCTCGGCTGGCTTTCAGTCACTTTCTCCACTACCCACAAGCAAATTGGACACATCTGGTGCTGATTCCCAGGTGCGTGGTTTTGTGTACATTCTGGGACCCTATAGGTCTCTCCAAGGAACTCTCCTATGAGGCTGGGAGTTTCTCCCACCACTGCAATGCCCACCGATGTTTATAGTCAGAGGTTTTGAGGCTTTATTTTCCCATGCTAGAGCCCTGGGTTGTGCAGTCTGTCTCAGTCCCCAGTTGTTCCTCCCAGTTTATCTGCATGAAGATGTAGGACTGCCAGCTTCCCCATCCATTGCCTTACCCAGTCCTCCAGCTGCCGCCTTGCCATGAGTCCACTCTGCCACTGCTGCTCATCTCTGCCTCTTCTACCAATCTGGATGAATGTTTCTTCTTTAACTCCTTGATTGTCAGACTCCCATACAGTTCAATTATCTGGAAATTCTGGTTATTATTTTTGTTTTTAAACTTGTTGTCTTTCTTTTGGTTGTACAAGGAGACAAAGTATATCTACCTATGCCTCCATTTTGGCCAGAAGTCAACATCTATTTTATTAAAAAAAAAAAACAAAAACACAATCTTTGATTAAAAATCTACCATAAAAAATGGATTTCTTTTTGGGCAATGTCATTAATGTTATATTCTATGCAGCATAATGGAGATCTTAATACCAGGAATAATATGGACTATACTCTTGCTTACATTATTTTGAGAACTTTCTTATCTAGTATCTTACTTAAAATATACTTATAAGATAAAATATCTACACAGTGGCTGAACAAAGCAAAAGATATATTTGGTAGTAACTCAGTTCCAAATGGCTCAAATGCAACTTGTACACAGCATTCATAAAGCCAGCTCATATGAGATGCCATTTATTTTATACCTTGGAACAGAATCACTACACGCTTAGTTTTGTGCTTGTTCTAGCTTTCTTCTTAATATGGGGAGATAATTCGTCCAGATTGTAGGTAATACGTAAGTTATATCCTCCTTCTAGTATTTCTCAACTCCACAGATTTTGCCTGTTGTATAGAGAAAGAAAAAGTGTTCTATTAATATAGAAAAATCCAACTTCACCATAAATAGAACTCAGAAATAAGGATATATAAATGACTTGCTTTTAAGATTTGTCAAGATTTTAAACATTATAGTTAATGGTGAATGTGTTACACTGCTGGTAAGATTGAATATGAGTAAAAAACTTCTTTTCAGACTATTTAGTATCGAATGTTAAAAAAATGCACTCAATTATTGACTCAAAAATTCCACATAAATTATCCTGAAGACGATATAATGGAAAATAATAATGCATGTTCAAGGAGGTATCTCAGTGTATAGTTTGAAGTTGTAGAAAATGGGGCAAAATATAAATAGCTATTTGTAAATATTAAATAAAATATGATGTAGCACTTCTATAGATATAATTGCACACATAAATTGGTCATTTATATATGAGATACATGAATATTGTACCATTTTGTAAAGATTCATTTAAATTTATTTGTAAGTACACATATGGAAATGAGGTTGTCAATAACAGCACAGAAAAAATTTTAATTTAAGAATATCTATAGATTTCAGCAGCCAGATAGGGAAGAAAATGTTATAGGTATATGGCATATACTTGGAAATAGCTTAGAATTTTAGGAAATGAAGGGGAAGCTTGTGACTCAGAGGAATGACAGTGAAGACATTCCCAGCTCCACACAATGAGATGCTGTGGGTGTGAGAGGATATGAAGTCTCCTCTAGAGAGGTGATTTTATGATATATCAGAAAAGAGTAAAATTTTAGATAAAGCAAATAATAGGATTTCAGTGACTGAACTAACAAAAAGGAAAAGTCAATGTGATTATTTCAAATCTACCATTTTCCTGAATAACTTAATAGCTAAATAACTATTTGTTCTATTCTTTCTCCTCTGCTCCCCCTTCCACACAGAAACACACATTTTCAATACACAGACTTAGAGAAACAAACCTTAAAAATTAGTTATGTTTGATAGAGGAAATGAGGTATTGATACAGTCGATTGAGACTTTTTTTCCAAAATGAAATTATTTTTGCTTACTCAAATATGTTTTTCAAACTCTTTAACTCAATTGATTCATAATTATACATGCACAAACACACAAATATTTTTGCGTTATATCTCTCTTCAAAAGGCAGGAGTGGTGTTGGAAAAAAAGAAGCTGTCAAATGTTTGGTAGAATCCAGGATATGTTCCAGTAGGCTGTTAAAGAAATGAGTGACATTAAACTGAAGCATAATTGTGAGACACAGAAGAGCCTAAATGTTTCTGAAAATTAAAAAGAAAAGAAAAGCGTTTATGATGGAAACTAACAACCAAGAAAATCTATGGGCAATATCTTCTGTCCAAGATTAACAGGCTCCCTATCCCACACTTACACCCATCTCCCAATCCAACAGTGTCAAGGATAATAAAAGAAAGCAAGTTTCAGTGACATTGGAAAATATAGCTAAAGCTGTCCAAAAGCAGAAAGGACTATTTTTAGAAATAAGGAGCTTCTCCAGCCTGGAAATGGTGAAGTTGACATGATCATCTATTAGTTACCATGTAGAATGAGGTGAATCTTCTATAAATTGATAGACCTAGATGTTTTCCGCTACCTTTTTACTCCAAGGAATTTAAATCAGTAACGTGAGTACAATTGCATGGCATTTCTGCAGGTTTTACTAGCCTGAAGTATCAGTTTAACTGGATAATCGGTGATTGACACTTTTTTGATTTAGTGTCAGCACAACATATGTCCAAAGCACCCCTCTTTCTGACTGAACTTTGAAGGCTAAATGGTTGAAGGTTTGCTTTGAGCTTGGTTCTTCTGTAATTCATGCAGCTTCAAATCAATGCCTGTCTAGAGTCAACCAAACCCAGTACTGCTGCTGACTGCTAAGGGGAAGGAAAAGGCTCCATAGAGATTCCCATGTACTCTTGCCTCAGCGGTGGTTCTACTGTTTCTATGGAAACATTCACCAGACAGAAGCATGCTGTACTGTGCAAGTGAATGAGAAGGCATGTAGGCATGTTCCTTTCATCACCACATCTCATAGAGTGCAATCACTCAATAAAATGAAAATGGGTGAAATTAATTCTTTATTCTGACAGATAAATTGTTCAGAAGACTGTGAGTTCTATTCAGAAATCATATATGCTACTCATTTATTTTTTATTTCTCACAGTTAAACATTTTCTTCAGAATGACTTACAGAAGATTAGGAAAATTAAGAAAAAAATTAATTCACATTTATAAAGTGTCCACCATACACTAGACACTTTGCATGCATTTATTTTTAATATTTTCCCAGGAGGAACTAGAGATTTAGAATTTACATGCTTTTCTTTAAGTGGCACAACATTCAAATTGAAAAGCCTGGGCTAAAATCAGTCTATGTCTGATTGTAAAGTTCAGTGTGTTCATTGTGTCCTTAGTAGAAATGAAGGTTTCTGGGAGGTAAGCCAGCAGACAGTAGGAAAAGGGCACGGATTTAGGACCCAAATGCTGAAACAGTGAAAAAGGATCAGAAATGCAGCAGAGACAAGTGGTGCAGTGAATTGAGAATGGGCTTGAAAACTGGTAATAATATCAGAGATCTAGGAACTGGTTCAATCTAGAATGTGTTAGTATTGAAGTTCAAAATTTGCTAGTGGGTATAGAATCCCAATGGTTTAGGAATAGGAATCTATGTGAGATTTTAAAATTAATTTTATATATACCAAGAATGCTTCAGTCTTTTGCTGCCAATCATCACTCACTCTGGGGACCAATAGAGGAATATTCAGTTAAAATGTACTCTTTTATTAATAGTAACTACTGTTATTTTAGGCAAATGAACTTAGGTAAAAGACTGAGTTGATACCTGGCCTTAGCGTGAAGCCTAGGTAAGGCTTCTTATATCATACCAAATCTAAATAGTGCCAGTACCATCTCGTATCTTCCAAGAGGAAGAGTGGTAGTTGGGTAAGTCAGATCAGCCATTCCTTCTCTTATCGGCCTCTTTGAGAAATGTACCAGAGTGATTGATCACACTGCATTCTTGCCATTTCTGAGGTCCTTTTAGGTGGTTAATCTTTCATCAGGTATTATAGCCTTGCTAGCCTTATCTTGTTGTCCTGGACTTCTGATGTCCACTGGAAGAAAGAGATCTCTGGGCCTCTTCTGAACTTCCCTCAATTAACTTCACAGCGTCCTCTCCGAGGGAAGTCTCAGCACACTATTTGGAACAATGTTTATTACTGTACCTCAGGTTTCTATATCTAAAAAGCAGAAAACCTACTCCTAACATCTGTGTATATTCTTCCTCCGTATACGGGGGTTTGTCCTCTTCCTCTACTCCTGTCCTCTTCTCTCAGTAAATTTTTAAACACCTCCCCTAATTTATCACATATTCACATTAGCCACTTAGCTGTCTTTCTAGGTAGATTTTAAGTTCCTTGAGGCCAAGAATTTTATCTCATTCACGTTTAGACTCCCAGTATCTATCAGAGTGCAGGATATGCCACAGATGTTTTTAAATCACTTGTGAATTAAGTTGCAGTATCTATGTCATTGGATTCTCCATTATCCACTGGACCCCCACAAAAAATTCTAATCTTTTCCACATGGCAACTTTTGATGTATTAATATATAAGGCACTTAAAAATGTTCCCTGTTATTAATCTTTTGTTTTTTGGTCCTTAGATCTCCCGGTATTTCACGGATTTTTTTTTCTTATGGCAAAGCTTTGCGTTTGTTCGTCATGTTGATGCTCCTTTCAGCATTGGTCTAAAAGCTTGGCACCTCATGAAGAACGATAGCTGGTAGGGATGTGCCACCAACCTTTTTCCCATATATATGTCCAACTCTAGTTCTATTTTATGGGCAGCTGTTTCTCGCAGGCAGATGGAAAAGTTGAAAATGTTGATGAGGAGTGTCCTACTTCTTTCATTTTGTCTGCATTAAACCATTATCTTCTTCCTTAACATATTTTTATCTTCTGGTGCCTGTATCCTCCCTCTACGCCAGTTCTCAGTCCCTTAGTTCTAACAAGAACTGTTTATTTTTAAATGCTGATCTGCATGAATTTTGTAGATAATGCCTTTATTTGTTCATCCCTTTCTTCTGGTCATGTTACACATGGCAGACACGACAGAAAGCAGTTTTCACCAATGTTCACTTTAAGAAGCAGAACTCAAACTAATCAGTTTTGCATTCAAGGTTTTTTATTGTATTTCCTTAAGGTATTTCTCTAGCCCACATCCAAATATCTCACCCCGGTGTGCTCCACACTGTAGCCCAAAGTGCTTTTCCTGTTTTTCCGAACATGGATGCTTCCATTTGTTTCGTATGCTCATAATCACTCTCTCTACAGCAAATCTAAATATGCTTGATAAAAGCCTAACCCTCAAGTCTTTTTATTAATGTTCTATTCTCACTTATTGGTGTATCCAAAAGACACTATATATAAAATTTCCATTCCAGAAGAGGGTTGGTTATCATCAGGGGGACTTCTTAGAAGTCAGCTCACCACAACAGCCTTGGGTAGAATCCTGTACCTGGTTAACATGATAGTGTCAAATATGTGCTTTCTAAGTTTAATTGATGCACTTTTCCACACAAACCTATTAGTAGATGATAATTGAAAGTATGACACTTTCAAGGCTATTTTATTTATTTTAAAAAAGATCCTTATAGATTGCAAAGCTTTAAATGATAAAGATGGAAGGTTAGGCATATAAATTTTATATCATATTTGTTTCTATAAATCTTTTTAAATCATAGCCACATTTCTGCATCATTTTACTCTTCCTGATTCCCAATCATTTCTATCCCTGCTCTAAAACAAGAGAATAGTAGGAGTCTGTGGTGTATCTCTTCTTGAGCTATATTTGTTGCTGTTATCAATTCTGATTACCCCTTAACCAGTTTAATTTATGCTGCTTTATTTGCCTTAATGAATACTGTTAAAATGGTATTAAAAAGCAAATTAAACTGAAATTCAGTGATAATAACAATACAGTATAGCTGTTTCTCATTAAGGTTTATCACATTAATATTAACTCCTGCATCTTTCAATTTATATTCAACTTCTTTCTATGTGAACTTAAAATAGGACTTGTTATAGGGATTATAATATGCTTGGTTACTCTGTATTTGAATGTCTTTAAAGTCATAAAATGATGCCCATGTTGGAATGACCTACTTGGATTTTGCATGCCCAATTGCTCACATCGATGTTACTAAGCCATTTAACCTCTATTCTAAGGTTTATTTTTATTCCATCCCAAATTCTTGAGCTCAAGAGAGTACTCAAGAAAGATTCAAAGGCTTTTTATGGTGTAAACATAAGAATTTAGTATTAAATCTTACAGTCCAGTATCTCAGTTCATACTGACTTGGTTCTGTTATAATTTCTAAATTTGCAGTGCATTTGTTCTATGGGTCTCTCCTATAGAGAGAATTCCTGCATTGTACTTAGTCATTTGAGTTCCCACCCAATAAATCTATACTTTGGAATCAGTCATTTGAGCTTCTCTCTAAGCTAGACTCTCTCAATGGCTGGATTTCTTCCACTGAATCCCACTGTCCCTGTGATTAAGTTTCCGACATCAATTTCCCTCTCACTAAGTGTCCATTTTACTCGATAATTACCAAAATTTTTTGGCTAGACTGTACATACAGCAATTCATTTGTGTCTTTGATAATGTATTGATTTATAACTTGGGGAGTTCATAGTTCAATTATGTTGGCACATATTCTTTTCCCTCAATGCAATAGAACATTTTTGGTTTCAATTTCAGGTCTCTGATTTTAAGATATGTCTTAATTGAAAGTTCTCCACTTTGTTTCCAGCCTTTGCCTGTTCAAGCTTTTCCCTAGCAGCAAACAGTGAAAGCCTGCTCTCTAAGACTCATCCCTTTGATCAGTCTCTCTCTCTCTCTGTGTCTCCCTTTCTCTCTTAAAAAAAAATTAAAAGTATTACTGTAAGATTCAGCCTTTTGTCCTAAGACAATGAGAACCCAGCCTAGCATTATACTGAGACATTTCCTTCTATTAATTGGGTAGAGTCAGGTCTTATTTTGCTTACTGAAATCTAGTTTACAGACTGTTTGGGGTTGACCAAATCCTTAGATAGTATATTTCTTACTTAGGGACTGTGTTCTCCTTCATGTAGTGATGAATTGGCATTTTAATTTTTACATTAGTCTAAGTCTACCTTGCTGACATTGGTTCAATGATTTGAAGAAAACATGATTGAAGTCTGAAAGATTTTCTTGGATTGGCATGTATGTGTGTGTGTCTTTTTCTGACTAGCTTATTTCACTTAGCGTACTAATCTCAGGTCCATCCATGCTGTTGCAAAAGAGGAATATTCCCATCAATCTCTACATTTTACCAAAAATCTCTTACAGTCACAATCAAGTTCCTTCATCAGTATAAAAATTTGTCTACCTTGTTTTTCTTAGGTCCGTTTTTTTTCCTACTCTGGAGCTCCTTCTGTTACAAGTCTATCACTACCTGGTTTAGCTAATTTGAACACTGAGAATAGTTATGTCATAGTAGTTTGCTAACTAAACACCTAACTGATGTATTTTCAGGTCTGATCCATTGTTAGCACATCTAGAGACAGAAAGCACAACTTTCCACTCATGAATAATGCTCTCTTAAAAAGTTTGTTCTTGTCCTGGTGGTACCACAGTTACTCTTTTGCATTGCTCTGATGTCGCATATATACTTTTTATTATTTCTTTTACTTAAAAAAGAAGGAAATAAAAACCTGGATGACTTGTTGAAGATTTGCAAAGATACCACTATTAACCAATAACAGAACTAGATTAATATCACAGCAACCATTCAATAGACTAGAACATTTACATTAAAGCATTTTGCATAATACAAAGTATGCTAAGTCTATAATATAGGATATACTTATTTAATAGGGAGTATAAATAGTGTATAATATATCTCAGTTTTGATTTCCTATTATTCTAATATAAATGGATGAAATAAGGCATACTGTTTTTATCCTGACTGAAATAAGATATATTTTCAGATCATATTACAGGTATTTAACAAATTATTAATGATAATGTCTAGCACATAAAAGTAATTTCCACATACTTTAATAAATAGTTAATATTATTTATTTTATACAAGAAAACCATTTCAAAATATGGTGTTGCCATGATATTAACTGTGGAGTATAACTTAATGCATTCTCTTCAAAGTGGAAGGTTTTGGCTATCATTATCCACTGATTTTCCTATGTCCCAAATCTGGAAGTTGTTTTCCATTAAAAGTATCTTCCTATTAACTGTAGTCAACAAACCCAGTGGTTTTTTTTTCGTTTTGTTTTGTTTTGTTTTTTAGTAATTATATCTTCAAATAACATTGCCATTATGTTCCTCCTGCTTCCACCTTTATTTTGATCCTCATCACATGAACCGCTAGAAAACGTTCCCTAAATATTTTTTCTTCCTCAAGTCTCTTTCTGCCTTCAGGCTGTTCTTCACTGAATTGTATAAGTTGTTTTACTTATATACAAATCATATCTTTTTCCATAACTTAAAGTACTTCAATGGGACATTTCACCGACAAATATAGTCTGTGTGTATTTTACATTAACTAAATAAATTCTACCTTTTCTTCATCTCTTTATCTGCTTCTTCAATATTTCCTTCCAACTTTGAATTTAAACCTTAAGCCATTTCTAAATATGTGCAACTTTCTAAAGACAACATGCTGCCTTTGTTTTTCTTTTCTTTCCTCTCCTTTCATGGGCTCCCATTCCTCCTTCTAACTCTTTGCTCTTTGGATGTGGCTTCCCCATCTGTAAGGCCAAGTGATACGACTTTTTGTTGTTGTTAGAAAATGTCTCCTTCCAAAACTCTGCTCAAAGTTTGCTTTTTCTTTTTGCCAAGATTTACCCGACTTAGCCGAAATAAACTGCCTTACCTTTGTGTGATAGAGGTGTTTTATGCATATGTTATGATATATCCCACTGTAGATTGTATGTTGGTCTTGATTTTTAATCTAGCCCCATTTTTCCTTCTGCTTAAGCCACCTCTACCAAACAAGCACTTAATTAAATGTCTGGTATGTAGCTGGATTCTCCCAACATCATCGAATGAATGTATAGAATGATATCAAGGAGAAAAGAAAGACTGAAGTGGAGAAAAAGTTGCAGAGCCCCCTTTTATCAGTGAACTCTTTGAACAGAGTAGCTCACCAAACCTGCGAACCAGGTCTACGGAAATAAAGCTACAGTTAAACTTTTCTCTACCTAAGAAACGATTCTATTCATCACAAACTTTTTTCGGGGTAGGTTTGGGAGGGGGTAGTTAATTTAGGTGAAATCTAAAAGAGGCTCCAGAATGGTTTTAATACATTTTTTATTTTGTGATTAAAGATATATTAAGAAAAAAGACAAGGTACAGAATAAGAAGTACAATATGCTATTGTTTATATAAATAAAAACAATACCTATGTCTATGTATAAGTGTGGATGTCTTCATCTCTGTATATGCATAGAATAGCTTTGAACAGTTGTGACCTTTAATGGGAATACTGTGTCCTGGCCAAAAATAGGAGGCTGATTTATTTTTCACAATTTTTACAATACACTCCTTTCTAATTTATTAATTTTATTCTATATAAATATGTACATTACTGAACATCTACTATGGAACTGTTTGTGATATAGTTACCCAAATTATGTTTAAAAAATTAAATAAATGCTTAAGTTTTTAGATATTTATTGAGCAGAATCACTCAGTGGTTTACAAAGAGTACCAAGAATTTTAGGCTTATTTAGGTTTAATTTATATAAGACTACTGGACCTCCTATAGACCAGTATACCTGTTTTGCTGATTTTTCCTTCTGCAAATTAACTAAATTCACTCATTTGACAAATTATTCTATTACCATGTACATACAGTTCAAGCTTTTATCTCTAAGAAAAATAAAGCATAATTTACCAGTTCATTTAATCTGTACAGACAGCTTTCATGGCTAAGTCACACAAAACTAAATGATGATTTTTTTCCTCTAATACATTCATTATGTGAACTGTTGCTTTTCCCAAGTCCTTTGTTCATTTGGTGAAATCAGAACAACCAAGATAGTGGGAAATGTCAAAGAGAAGCAAGATTATCCTGACTAAAGATGAAAAAAAGAATAAAAAATGCTTTGTATTAATTCTTCTATCAGTGGCAGATTGCTCCCAGCAGAGACATTTTTCAACATGAACTCAAAAGTTAACTTTCGAGATGACTTATAAAGCAGAGGTAGGTCATAGCTATCCAAAGTAAATCCATTGAGAAATATTGACAAAGCAAACATTTCCCACCATCTCATCACATCTTTGTGCTTAAATGAGAATCTATTCTTCTCAGGAGGACACTATCAGACTGAACTGCTGGTCCTTTGAATGGAGTTATAGCTTAACCGATGTGAACTCATTCTTGACAATGGTTTGCTATCAGCTATGAATCTTCATTTACTGCAACAAAGCTGCAGTTCTTGAAGTACTAGACACTGCACCTGAATGAGCTGCTATTGACAACAAATCTTTAGCAATAAGAGTAAAAGAAAGAAAGAAAACTTCCCCAGTCCTTATGATTACAGCTTAGACTTAAGTGTGATATTGGGATCAGTAGAAGAGGAGGCTGAGTGGTTGGGCTTCCTACCACTTCCTCCCAAAAAGGATAAAGTTGCTGACACTTCTTGGGTGAAACTTTTCTGTGTTCCTGATCCTTTTCCTTGCTTAGGCTTCCCCTATACATCTAACTATGAACTGTCTCAGAACAGCTCCAAATACCAGATACACCATGACATCTCTTAGGAGAGACCGAACTCTAATGACAGCACAGACTGAACATATAACATAGCACAGGTTTACATATTACAGTACAATGCCCTCTCGCACATAATAACTGTGGTCAAAGACTGAATCTACAGCAATGTGACCAAAACTACCTGTTCACATTCCTGAAAAAATTACTAAAAGTCCACGAACATATTACAAAATAGATATTGCACAATAACATTAGAGAATATTTAGCAAAAATGAATTTTTAAAAGATATTTAGAGCAATCTATCTTGATTCTTTATAAAATAGGGGCTTTATAAACTATGATCTATAGTGTCTATGAGCACCTACTCAATTTAAAAGTTTTATATTCAGCCGTGCCTTCTAGAATCCTTATAGCAGTCTCGGAGACAAGTGGGTTCTCTAGAAGTGATTCGGAGGCTCAGTTTAATGACAGAAGTTTTATGAGAAGATACCTTATAATACAACATCTGGAAGAGATAAGACATCAAGATTGGATAACAGCAAAGCCCAGGTGCATAGCAAATCCAAACAACAACAATGGCAAGCTCAACATAGCTCTGAAGCTAAAATGTCCCATCAGAGTTGTCTCATATTGGTCTGAAATAATCAAGCCTTTAAACCTGTTTCCATCAGTCATTGCACATGGACTGTCCCCAGAAGGACTTGGCTTGGGGTGAAGAGGCAGCTGAGGCAATCATAGAAGGGGCTGATCACTGAAGGCCTGTAGATATCACTGCCATTAACCAGGATGACAAGCCCTGCTTTGAAGAACTGGGCAGCATGTCCCCATGCCCATTATAACCTCTTCCTAAAATACAACATAATAATCAGAGAGAGAAGAGAAATCAATGTGTGGAAAACCTCATGGCAGGTGATAGATCTGGAAATCATAACAGGATTATTTTTTACTCTATTGTAAAACCACAGCTCTTCACAATACTCCCAAACTATCTCTTTAGAACTTAAAAAAAAGAAAAAAAACACTGAAACTCTTTAATATAATCTGATTTAACATCCAATTTACAAAACACCTTCCTTTCTTTCTATTCCAACATATTATAGAATGTTCATCATATGGTTTCATCTCAGAATAATATTCTCTGCTTCTTTTTTGCAAAAATCCACTTCCTAAACATTTCATTTCATTTTATCTATTTCTCAATATGTCTGAAAAATTGCCCCATTAATCATTCCCTCTTTCTTACCTTCAATTTCCCCCCTATGGTTTATTTTTCTAATCACATTTAACATTCATTCAAGATTTCCTACTTCTAAAAGAGGGCTTCCCATAGTGTCTTTTCTCACTTCACTGTCTTCACTTACATCTAGTTCACAGCAGTTTCTAAAATCCTCAAAACCTAGTTTTGTCCTCATTTTTTATATTTAAAATCTATACGAAAATCTAGATCCATCCCTATTTCCTATAGTTTTTCAAACTACATTGCAAATGGAAATTTGCAAATGCAATACTCTCTTATTTTCCCATTGACTTAAAAATTAAACTTCTGTCCTTTGCTTTCCACACCCATGCATCTCTCAATGTATCCAGTCACCTTCTCCTCCAGCTCTCTGGCTTCTTGCTCATTCTCTGACTGAGGATTTAAATTCTCTGCACTTTTCCCCTGGACCTCTCCTTCCCCTTGTTTGTGCTGCTTCTGTGGTGATTTCATTTTTATTTATAGCTCAAGCTATGATCACATTTTTTTAGTTTACAACAGGAATTTACAACTACTGTTATACAAACTATTAAGTTTCAAACAATTGATAGTCATCTTACTAGTTCATAGACCCAGCAATGCACTTTAATCATTTAATCTCTTTAACTTTGTTGTGTCCCTTCTCAACATTTTATTTCTTACCTAATGAAATTCTAATTATTTTTAAATTCTGTAAAATCTCAAATCCCTTCTTTTTTAACATATTTTAACTTAGTGTGTATATATGTAAGGTCCTTGGAAACTCATCATCTTATAATTGCCAGAGTATACAGAATATAGAATAGAAGGCAATAAAATATTTATTCAGTGACTTAGATAAATAAAACAACATTGATTCACTGGCCATGTGGGAATGTTCCCTGATGGAAGATGAACTTAAGCATTCAACAAATAATTTTAGAATGCCTATTATGTGTCAGGAACTGAGTTAGTTATAAACAAGACAGAAAAACAATGAGGTATCTGTACCTCGGGCATGTATGAATTGTGTGCAGACAAACATAAATAGTAAATCATAGTACATTTCTATGGTAGAGTACTAGAGTAACATAGGGAAGTATCTTAGATTCCAAATTGGAAAGTCATCAAAACTATTTACTCAAAGGTAAGTAATGTACTATATTGCATTCTATTTTCCCATTGAGTGATTTTAATGTTATGCCCTTAGTTTTATATAATAAATCTAACATCTATCTACCTATCATCTATCTTCTATAAATATATCTATCTATCTACCTATCATCTATTTATATATATAAGACACACATAGAAACAAACACATATATAACACAGTCACATAACCGTTTAAGATTTTTATGGTTCATAAAAATGTTTGGATGGTATTTCAACATGTATTTTACAATACAAATAAAACAAAATCAATCATTGACTATATAGCTAGTTAGATATTAAGGAAAGAGAAGGGAGCCAGACATCTAATTAAGTTGGATTTACTAGGAGGCTAGAGCTTCCAGATGCCCCAGGGGACAGCTGAATCATCTGCAAATGCACAATAATCCCCATTAGGGAGGAAGGGCTGGCTTTCCAATCTCCCCTGGGGGGTGGCTAGCCTCTTTTCCTATATTAAGATGGGCGGGGGCCCTGGCTAGTGTGGCTCAGTGGATTGAGCAGTAGCATGTGAACCAAAAGGTCACTGCTTGGTTCCCAGTCAGGGCACTTGCCCGGGTTGCAGGCCAGGTTCCCAGTAGAGGGCATTTTGGAGGCAACCACACATTAATGTTTCTATCCCTCTCTCCCTCCCTCTCTAAAAGTAAATAAATAAAATCTTAAAAAAAAAAAAAAAGATGGGAGGGGGATTGGGGAGAGAGTGAGGAGGAGGAAGAACCAGTAGAAAGGAAAGTCCTTTGCTGGGAGCATGTGCAATAGAAGCCAAGATGATGCAGAAGGAGGGCCCAGCAACAAGCCCATGCAGAGCCAGGAAAGAGACTGGTTAGTTTCACAGAAAGCCTCCTCTTTCTCAAGCCATAGATATGTAATTAAAGCTTAATGAAAGCCAGGGGTTTGTTGGTTTGTGCTTTTGCCCCTTTGTTCTCCCACATTCCCCCGCTGTAGCACATACAAATGTGGACCCCTGTTGCAGGGGTCCAAGCGAGGATCCAAGTGCAGTGAAAGTTGCAGCCCAAACACAGCCTTATTGGCGGATGTGCATATAAGGAAATGAGACACAGAGTTCTCCATCTCTGAACCCTGGTCCTCCTGGGCTTGCTGGGCTCATGTGCAGGTTTGTGGCCCCAGAGGCTGATCTTCTTCCATGATGGGATGAAGCTGAGCCACCTGGTCATGGATGAGAAACTACACACCTGGGAGCAGTCCTTTGTTTTCATTCCAATACATCTTCCCAAGATTACTCACATGCGTTACCCAAAATGTTTTCCTTATGTCTTTGGAGAACACTTCAGTGATGTGTTCCTTGGTGATGTTTCCACTGGCAACATCAGCACAGAAAATGAATTAGTAAAATATTCTAGCAGTTTTTTCTGACCAGTACTAAATATTTCAAACTGTATCAAAATTGATTTGTATAATGACTAAAATGAATGATTAATTTTTTTTTTAGTTAAAGAACTAATCGGGCAAAGTCTAAAAATAATTTTGAGGAGCATTAAATCATCAAATAAATATATAAATATATACACCCCCCACATATATAGATCCATATAACATACATACATATACTTCTATAATTATTTTTGGCTTCATTTACTATGTATGTACAAATTAAAAGATGTCCTTATTTTCTCCAAAGGTGAAATGCAAAGAATTATATCCCCTTTTCAAAGAGAGTAACTCAAGTGAGGGACACAGTTACACATTGGGAGAATGAGCTTCATCTAAAGCTCGGATAATCATAAATGAATGATGAAAGCGTAACCATACCCCACAAGTTAGGCCCTCTACTTACCTAAAAAACTAAACTTTCTGCCTTCCTCTGAAAAGCTAGTTAGACTTTAGCCATCTTTGTTTGTTTTGATTGCTAAGAATCCTGAAACCATGAGTTTGCAGCATGTACTTAGTTCAAAATAAGTTTGTAATATGTCCAGAGGCCAATAACTCATGACTTAACTGTTACAGAACCCCACCAACGCTGTCCTGGAACAGTTATGGGGTTTGATTGCCTGCGACCAAGAAGTGTGGCTCCCAATGTAAGAGTTTGGTGAAAAAAGGTAAAGGGTGTTTATTTAAGGTTATACAGATTTAGAATAAAAGAAGATTTCTGCCATTAAGTCCCACTGCCTTTAAAACACCCAAAACCCCCCATATAACTCTACCTCCCTTTACCAACCCAAGCTAGTTTCAGAACACGCCACTTAGAGGTGCTGTATTTCAGAAAAGCAGAAATTTGCAGCTCAGCATTCCCTGTCACAGTTCAGTTCCAAGCATCCCTCATGCATCTGTGGTTGGCTTGGCGAGTCTCCACACAGCTCCATCAGCTCTGTCTCCGTCTCCTCCAGGCAGGCTTCCTAGCAGGCCTCCTCCTTCTTACTCTACAACTGGTGACATGCTCTTACTCCAAACTGTGTGGCTTCCCCCTTACACACCAGACCTTGTGATGGATCCCCTTCTCTTTCAGCCTGCCCTCATTTTAAAAAGCTCCGCCCAGAACTTCCTGAATGACCTCATATCTAGCGATCCTATGAAGTTTTAATGTCCACCATGTTTGCCAGTTCCTCCATGTCTTTTACCTTCTTTTGGCTGCCATCTTCAGTCAGGGCAAGAGTTCCTAATGACACTGGAGCATCCAGGGTGGGCATCTGCCTCTCCTGGCTATGTCATGAGTCACTACACACTCTTAGTCTTGTACGCCTTTCACCCTGGGAGCAGTCCTCTTCCCTTCAGGAAAGGCACAGCTGTTAACTTGCCATTGTTATGCAAAGTATTTTAAATGCTATATCATCCAGTTCCCCCTTCCCCTAATCAAGGGATGCGAGGGATAAACTCTGCTATTTTCAGGGGACCCCCACTCTGCATGCTGCACCCTGTTACACTATTGGTAATTTTCTTTTGATTTTTCATAGAAGAAGGTATAAGAAAAGGACCTTGAACCAATGGTTTGTGAGTCTGCTTTACAAAAAATAAACAGGATACCACCCTTGAATGTGATCATCCAAATAAATCCCAAAGTCTGCAAACTGAGATCCTATCAGGAAACTGTAAAACCACAGACATTTACCCCAACTTCCTCTCCCTTTCCCCTTTCTCAGTTTAAAAAAGCCTTGTTACCAGAACAAAGTCTGTGTGTCAAAACTCAAAATGTCAGAGTTTGGACATTTCTCAAGATGATGACAACTGAGAAGTTAGGAGACTTAGTGGTGCCTAAAATTCATTTTCCTTGCTGGCCCAGGCCAAAGATTTGTAAAGGGTTAGGGAAACAGATAGGCTGCGAGTGTGCTGGCAGGGCAAGTTTTAATGAGAGGACCTTGGATCTTGGTCATCTATAGTAAAGGGCTATTAACACCAATCTCGCCGGAAAGCGGACCCTTCAATTCTAAAAGCGTTCTGGTTCAAGTTTTTGTTATGCCCTGATACCTTGTTCCATGTTGGGAGGGGAGCATGAGACTTTGTTTCCAAGTGCAGCTGGGGGTCAAAGTTCTCTCCTTTGGGCATGTACAGGCTGCAGTTAAGACTTGTGGTCTTGATCCATTGTCCTTGAAAATCAACTCAGTGTTTTGTTAAACAGGATAAGATCATTTTGAGTTAGTCTGTGGTTACAAACCTAGTCCAGTGAGTAAGATGGATTTGAGGCATTTCTTTTTTAAAATATATTTTATTGATTATGCTCTTACACTTGTCCCTTTTGTTTCTCCCCTTTATTCCTCACCACCCTGCACCCTCCGTCCCATCAGTATTTCTTCACCTTAGTTCCTGTCCATGGGTGTACATGTAAGTTCTTTGGCTTCTCTCTTTCCCATACTATTCTTAACTTCCCCCTGTCTATTTAGTACCTACCATTTATGCTGCTTATTCCCTGTACCTTTTCCCCCATTTTTCCCCCTGCCCCTCCCTTCTGATAATCCTCCATGTGATCTCCATTTCTGTGATTCTGTTCCTGTTCTAGTTGTTTGCTTAGTTTGTTTTTGTTTTTGTTTTAGGTTCAGTTATTGATAGTTGTGAGTTTGTCGTCATTTTACTGCTGAAATTTTGGTCATGCTCTTTTTCTTAGATTAGTCCCTTTAACATTCATATAACAAAGGTTTGGTGGTGATAAACTCCTATAACTTGATCTTATCTGGGAAGCAGTTTATTTGCCCTTCCATACTAAATGAAATTTTGCAGGATACAGTAGTCCTGTGTGTGGGTCCTTGCCTTTCATGACTTAAATACTTCTCTCCAGCCTCTTCTTGCCTGTAAGGTTTCTTTTGAGAAATCAGCTGGTAGTCTAATGGGAGCTCCTTTGTGGATAACTGTCTCTTTTTCTCTTGATGCTTTTAAGATTCTCTCCTTACCTTTAATCTTGGGTAATGTAATTATGATGTGCCTTGATGTGTGCTTCCTTGGGTTCAATTCTTTGGGATTTTCTTAGCTTCCTGGAATTCCTGGAAGTCTATATCCTTTGTCAGATTGGGCAAGTTCTCTTTCATTATTTGTTCAAATAAGTTTTCACTTTTTTGCCCTTCCTCTTCTCCTTCTGATACCCCTATGACTCGGATGTTGGAATGTTTAAAGTTGTCTTGGAGGTTCCTAAACCTCTCCTCATTTTTTTTGAATTCTTGTTTCTTCATTCTGTTCTGTTTGAATGTTTCTTTCTTCCTTCTGCTCCAAACTGTTGATTTGAGTCCTGGTTTCCTTCCTTTCACTGTTGGTTCCCTGTATATTTTCCTTTATTTCATTTTTCATAGACCACTTCTTCCTCTATTTTGCAACCACACTCAACCATTTCTGTGAGCATCCTGATTACCAGTGTTTTGAACACTGCATCTGATAGGTTGGCCATCTCTTCATTGTTTAGTTCTATTTTTGATCTGAATGAAGAACAGAGCTTTGATCTGTTCTTTCATTTGGGCCATATTTCTTTGTGGGAATTCTTTCCACACGTGTGTAAACACGCAGTCCTGGGAATTTACGCATTTTGAGCTCAGCTCCACGTGAGGAAAAATCATTCCTGTGTGGACAAGCGTGGATCATGTCAGTGAAAAAGGAATTATCTAATGGGAATTTGGCAAAAATGTATCTTAAGAAATTCTGACTTGCTGAGTCTCTCCCTCCCGGAGTCAAGAGACTTAAGTTAATAAGTCCATGAAATTCTTCTCTGTCTCCTAATAGTTAACAGCCCTAGTTAGCTTACCCTCAATTTACTTGTCTCCTGTTTAATGTACTACTCCGGTCCTGTCTGCCACCGGACCTGAATTTACATCCTAATGCTCTGTAACTGAGTAAACCTACCCCTTAGCTATTCCCTTCCCATATATCCTCATGACCTTACTGAAAACCACTGTTCTGCATAAGCCCATGAATAATCAATCCAATGTAAATGTATCCTAAAACTTCTAATAAAAAGCCCAGCTGAGCTAGGCACGAGGCCTTTTTCCAAGATGGAGCGAAAGACCCATGGCTGCCGGACTCTATTCTCCAAGCGTGTCTCTGGGTAAGTTTGATTTACGCAATCAGTGCGGTCCCCCCACCACGGATTTTGCTGGACGAAATCTGCGACATTTCTTTGTCTCAGCCTACCTATTATGTACTAAGGGCCAGAGCCTTAGGTATTCCCCAGGGCAGGGTAATCCACATTGCTGTGTTGCATTACTGTGTGTGGGGAATGGGTCTGAGAGGGAACAATTATGCTTACTGGGCTCTTGGCAGTCTTTCAGTCACTTTCTTTGCTACCCGCAAGAAAATTGGACCCTTCTGGTGCTGATTCCCAGGTGGGTGGGTTTGTGCACATTCTAGAACCCTATGGATCTCTCCAGTGAACTCTCCTGTGAGGCTGGGAGTTTCTCCCACTGCCCCCACCCCCACAGATTTTCTTAGTCAGAGGTTTTGAGACTTTATTTCCCTGCACTGGAACCCTGGGTTGCCCGGTCTGTCTTGCTCCCCAGTTTATCCACACACAAATATGGGACTTTCTGCTCTGACAGCCACCTTTCCTGCCCTGGTTCTCCAGTTGCTGCCTTGCTGTGAGTCTGCTCCACCTGGCTGCCCATCCCTGCCCTCCTACCAGTCTAGATGAATGTTTCTTCTTTAACTCCTGGGTTGTTGGACTTCCATACAGTTTATTTTTCTGGAAGTTCTGGTTATCGTTTGTTTTTAAATTTGTTGTTGTCCTTCTTTTGGTTGTGCGAGGAGGCAAAGTGTATCTACATACACCTCCATCTTGGCTGGAAGTTGCTGGATTTGAGGTATTTCTATACCTCAATCTTCTTGTTTGGTGTCTTCATGATCAATAAAGTTTTCATTGTCCAAACACTCAAATTTTGAGTTTTACCTTTTTGAACCATTGGGAACATGAACCAGAGCTCAGTAGCAGAAGCCTCTATGACAGAAAGTTATTCAGAAACATGTCTTGTGTTTATGAGCTATTCTTAGGTGCCAGCACAGTGAACATACTAACCAATAGTGTATGTAAGAGAATCAATAGTATATGAGATAGGTACACTGCTCTCAAACCTATAAATAAATTTACACATATATAAATCTGTTTGGAAATACAAGACTAACACAGTTAACAAACAAACAATTCTCAATTATAGTCAATGTTTTTTGAGTGCTCACTGCAGTTCAGCTAAAATTTTTTTACCAATTACCTGTGATGGAAGAGTGACACATATAAAGGCAGGAAGGGGAATGGTGATGGAGACGAAACAGTATTATTAAAGAGTATTTTTCTTTTTCTTTCCCATTTTTTGAGTGATGTTATTCAATGTGTGTCAGAAGACATGGGTTTAAAGAATGGACATCGTCTTTTGAAACACCCCTCACATTTCTTATTTTATGACTCCTAAATATGTTCCTCCACCAAACACCTATAATTAGATATAAATCCATTAATAAGAATGGCCTGCTAATAGAGCTTTAGGATTAGCAAAGAAATGGAAATAAGCACTGAAGGTGGGGTGTGAAGGTAAATTCTTCAATTTGCAGCTATATCTGAAGAGGGAGGATGTCCCTCAAAGCATGGATTGATAATTGATGTTAAAAAATAAAATAAAATAGATTTTAAAAACTTTATCATTATGCCCTGGGAATTTTTGTCAAGAATACATTAAGGGCAACTTGTTGGAGACTATTAATTACAAAAACCCCTCAATTTAAGTTGTTGCATCTGTAGATTGAGGGAGAAAAGAAAAACAAAGAAGAATGAAGATTAGTAGAGCTTCTTTGTTTTGATATGCTAATAGGTGTTGTCTAAGATGCTGAGTAATTGTAACACCCTATACGAAGTCACCTCCACTATGCTCACATTATGTTACTGTCAACATAAAAAACATTCAAACCTGTAGAGAATTTTTGTTGAATTTACTTGAGCCAAACTGGTGATAATTGCTGGGAAGCAATATATCAAAGGATTGAGAAATGCTCTGGAGAATGGCAATTTAAGATCTTATTTTATACATTAGAATCAAAGGAGGAGACAAAAGAGTGTTACGTGAAATTCATTGGTGACTGCATAAAAGGCAAGATGATAGACACATACTTCTATACAGGCGAGTAAGAGTTAGTTAACAGTTAACTATTAACATGATGACAACAACAATGTAAGGATTTGTGGTCTCAACGTGTGCCCAAGGGGTTTGGGGAAAAGGGAAGTTACCTGAGCATTCCAAAGGTTTGTTATCACAGATGCAAAAAGACAATAGACAGTCTTAGTTGACTTAATGGCTGACCTCTATTAGTGAAAAATAGACAGTAAATTTTTGCTGGGCATTCTCTGCAGGTCCAGCATTTTCTTAATTCCTGCACATGAGCAGAGTATTTCTTATATTCTAAAGTTATTGGAGATCATTTTTTAATCTTCTAGATTTTAAATTCTCTCACTTATTGACCGGAGTTTCTTGCAAATAAGGTATTAAGAGGGTTTACTTACTGACATCTTACACCAATGAAAGCCAGCTGTATACAGGTAAGATGGTATTGTTAAAAAATAAAATCCTACTGAGTAAATTTCAGTATCTGATTGGCTTCATCAGCATAAGAAACATTCAAACCTGTAGAGATTTTGTTTTTAGTTTATTTGAGCCAAACTGATGATAATTGCCAGGAAGCAAAACCTCAACTACTTGAGATAATGCTCCAGAGAATGGCAGTTGAGCATCTTGTTTTATACACTACGGTCAAAGGGGGAGACAAAGTGGAGTTACATGAAATCCATCAGTGCTGGATTAGGGAGGCGGGAGGAAGCAAAATGGGGAAATCTCTGATGTTGTCTAAAAAGTAAAATGGAGAGAACATACTTTTTTTACATTGGTGGGTATGCAACAAACATTTACAGCTCATAGAGATGGTTTGCAGGAGAACGAGATAGTGATGAGGGGCTCTCTGCTCTGGTGGGAGATTATGACCTGAGGGGTCCAGATAAAAGAGAATGAATTATCCTGGCAGTCCAAAGGTATGTTATCTTAGATGCCAAAAGACAACAGACAGGCTCAGTTAGGTAAGGGTTTGTTAGGGAAAGATACCAACTTAGGATCAGACTACCCACCATGAACTGCTTTGAGTTAGTAAGTTTTCTTTTCACACCATCCTTTGTGGTACTTTAGGTCTCTGAGTTAGCAAGGCTACCAAACAGGCCTCCGCTGAGTTTGTCAGGTTGGTATGTGCCCCTTTACTACCATGGCTTTATTTAATGATTCATGAATCAGGCAGCATCCCATCTAGTAAATGGAAAGGAGCGATGAGAAGCTATATGAAATGAAAAGCATCTAGAGGCATAAAGAAGGTGGGAAAAGAAGGTGAAGAGAATGGATTATTTCAGGAAAGGTCACCTTTCCATAGGGAAAGGCAAGGATTTATCAGGCAGATTACCTCACTAGTACTGACCAGGAAATTCCAGTTTGCCTTCAGAAAATAACATTCCTGTGGGAAGGTAAAATTACAATTAGGTTAAGGTATTGTCTTGTTTTGCTGATGTGGGCTTAGCACAAGTGACTTTATTTTGGGTCTATTGTATCTTAACAGTATTAAATAAGTTTGACTTCAGTGATATTGACAGCTCATTGTAATTTTTGTGACATGAATAATGAACTACTACTATTTGTTTACTTTGGAAAATTTTCAAGACTTTTGGTGACAAATAACTTGCCCTTGACTTAGACACTCACTAATGTGTAACTGTCTCTCTAATTTTAAATGCTTTTCTCCATCACCTTACTTTTAATGGTTGGTTCATACTTGTAGATAGAAGAACCTGGGATAAGACTTTGGGACATTTACTGTCATACAATCCTGAGTCACACTTATGGCTGCTTTTTTTAATTTTTTTTTCTTTTCTTACAAACATTAATAGCACCAGCTTATTCCACCATAGAATCTTTATTTGATTTCTGAAGTCTCACAGATTCAGAATGTACATAACACTAAAAATAGTTGCACTAAAAATATATCTAACAACTTATCTAAACCACTTCAAGATCTAGTTGAGGACTAGAGTACACAATTTCTTGATATTAACAAATCTTATTGGTACTTTTTTAATTGCTCCAAATTACATCCTTTTGGACCTTGGAATACTTTCTAAATGTAACAGAATGGATAGAGTACAATACTACATATTCTGAGGCTACAAACCATAGATTACTTAAACCACTACCTCAAGAACTGGACCATAGTTTTTGTTGCATTATGGTCTCAATTTCTTTGGTTACATTACTCTTGTAAGACCACAATGCCTGGACTAAAAAGTTGGTTTGACAGTGACATTTTCTGAAACTAGTCTATTTGTACAAATAACAAAGTTTAAAATCTGATTAACCTGTGCATTCTAGCTAAAACTAATTGCATTGGCACAGAAAGATCTCAGGAATAGAATTGAGACATGATTCTATCCCTGCGTTTATCAGTAATGATCTACAATTCCTGGGCAAGGTGACTAGCTACAACATTGTTCAGTCTCAATGTTCTGTTCTGAAAAGCAAAACTTCTTTTTAACAATAGAGAAGATACATCACAACTATAACATATATAATACTTATAATAAATTCATAATTTCACTTGGTATGGCCTTTTACTTTTAGAATCCACTTTTAACAAAAGTCTTGAATGTGATTGTATGTCATTGGAACAAATATGTGCTTTTATAAACTTATTCTGTTATATAATTGTAGTAACACTGATATTCAATTAAAGATAAATTGTTTTGAAATAGGGACTTCTAGTAGAGATGGAGATATAGGTAAACATGATTCTCCTCCTCAAACAATTAGCAAAAATTACAACTAGACTACAAAACAAATATCACACAGATTCATCAGAAAATCAAGTTGTATAGAAGTCCAACAACCAAGAATTTAATGAAGCCACATTCACCAAGTAAGGAGGAAGGGCAGAGACATAGAGATGCATGGAAAGGCACAGAGAGTTGGAGAGATGCAGAGAGGCGTGGAGACATGAAAAGATGGCCCCACATCCACATATGGTGCATAAAAATAGGGAAAAATACCTCAGGACTGAGGGATCCCAGCTCCAGACCAGGCTACCCAGCCCAGGGTTCCAGTGCCAGGAACTTAAGGCCCTATAACTTCTGGCTGTAAAAACCAGTGGGGGTTGGGACGGCGAAAGAAACTGCAGGATTCTCAAGAATCTCATCTTAAAGGGCCCTCAATGGACTTAGGACATATGCAGACTCACCCAGTCTGGGATTCGGCAGCAGGGCAACAGCTGAAAGGGCAGCAGTGGCGTATGGGGAGAAATTGAAGTAACTGGCAACAGAGTAAGTGCAGGGAGATAACTCCCTCCTGAATAAAAGTCTAGAGGCCAGACAGCGGACATTGTTCCCTCTACAAGTCCTCCCCGACACAGAGCTACAGAGAGGTGACACAGGTTGCCTGGCCCGGGCAATTACCTAAGGTTCTGCCCCATACAATTTAGAGGTGTGCTTTTCTATAATAGGCCATACTACTAAGGCAGGGAGTCAAAGCAACTCTACCTAATACATGGAAGCAAACACGAAGAAGTTGCCAAATGGATGAAACAAAGAAACATGGCCCAAATGAAAGAACAGAACAAAATTCCAGAAAAAGAACTAAATGAAATGGAGATGAGCAACCTATCAAATGCAGAGTTCAAAACAGTGGTTTTCAGGATGCTTACAGAATTCATTAGGTACTTCAACAGCATAAAAAACACCCAGTCAGAAATAAAGGTTACATTAAGTGAAATAAAGAAAAATCCACAGGGACCAAGTGTGGAGGGGATGAAGCTGAGAATAAAATAAACAATTTGGAACATAAGGAAGAAAAAAGCATTCAATCAGAACAGCAAGAAGAAAATAAAATTTAAAAAAATGAGGATAAGCTAAGGAGCCTCTAGGACACCTCCAAATATACCAACATCCAAATCACAGGGGTGCCAGAAGGAGAAGAGGAAGAGCAAGAAATTGAAAATTACTTGAAAAAATAATGAAAGAAAACTTCTCTAATTTGATGAAAGAAATATACAAGTCTAGAAAGCACAGAATTCCAAAAAGGATGGATACGAAGAGGCCCTCTCCAAGATACATCACAATTAAAATGCCAAAGGTTAAGGATAAAGAGAGAATCTCACAAGCAGCAAGAGAAAAGCAGACAGTTACCTACAAAGCAGTTCCCACAAGACTGTCAGCTGATTTCTAAAAAGAAACTTTGCAGGCAAGAAGGGACTGGCAGGAAGTATTAAAAGTAATGAAAAGCAAGGACCTACATCCTAGATTACTCTATCCAGCAAATATATCACTTGAAATTGAAGGGCAGATAAAGTGCTTCCCAGACAAAGTGAAGCTGCAGGAGTTCATCATCACCAAACCATTATTATATTAAATGTTAAAGAGAATTGTATAAGAACAAGAAGAAGCTCAAAACTATGAACATTAAAATGGCAATAAATTCACAACTATTAACAATTGAATCTATAAAGCAAACTAAGCAAACAAGCAGAACAGGAACAGAATCATACATATGGAGATCATTTGGAGGGCTATCAGCTGGGAGGGGGAAGATGGAGAATAGTGGAAAAGGTGCAGTTAATAGGAAGTACAAATCGGTAAGTACAAAATAAGCAAGGGGGTGTTCAGAACAGTATAAGAAATGGAGTAGCCAAAGAATGTATATGCATGACCCATGGACATGAATTAAGGGGAGGATTCCTGGAGGGAAAGGGGGTACTGGGTGGTGAGGCACAAAGGGGGAAAAATTGGGATAACTGTGATAGCGTCATCAATAAAAACCTATTTTTTAAAAAAAGAAAAATTGTTTTAAGCAAAAATCACACTCCTATGTGGCAAATAGTTCAGAGCGGTCCCTTCACAATGGTAACTTAGGCCAGCGATGAATCACTTTCAAATAAATACTGACTCTGTGTGGGATACATGTAAGTGGCTTTCACAGAGAGCTGTGCACTTCCAGATACTGACTTGCATTTACCATGACAGCTGGATTTGTATTAATTGTCACATTTCACTAGATTTGCTTTGGAAATAGCTGCAGAAGCTTCTGAAACATTTTTGTACATCTAAGACCAGTGCAGAAAGTAAGCTATCACTCAGGCTCTTTACAAACAGCGTCTGACACCCTGGATTAGACAACAGAGAAACACTGTCACTCAACCCAGGACTGACTTTCATCTCTGGAGTGACCTTTTCCTTAAGACAAGTGCCTTGATGATTGCTGACATTTGAAACAAAAATTTCAAAAAATAAAATAAAATCTAAAAAGGTTAAAAGTTTTCTAAAATCATGTTGTATAAAATGTTTAGATCTTGCTAAGTGGCAGCTGAAAGAACTCTGGGTGCTGTTTAAAGGCAGACATTCTCTTTCCCTTGCATTCATGCAACACTAAAATGGTTCCAGTTTAAAACAAAAGTCAGGAGTGCAAAGAGATATTGTCCCCATAGCAACAATCTTTTTTTTTTTTTTCATTCTCTGTAGAAGGTTTATGAGATTACTAACCTGACAGCTAAAAATAAACTCAAGCTTCCAAAGGATTGTGGATGGAGAACTGATATTGATATGCAAATCCAAGCCTTAAGCATCACCTCTGTGAGGCAAGGGAACATTTTAGTTCAGTTAAACTAAAAAAGAATTTTCTCTTTGTGCATCTGTTACTCAATATTTGCCAATCCCAAGAAACAACATGAGGAAATATTTTTTCCCCTGAGTTTGTAGTAGGAAGTGTTCTCCATAAAAATCTGTATAATTCTTATCTTCAGTACAAAAATCACTAAAAAGGGATTGATTTATTTACCAACTTGTCTATAAAGTAAATAGCACATTTGATTTATGTTCTCGTCTCATCTGGGCAGCCAATTCATTCAGCAAAATCAAATGGATTTTTAAGAAGACATTGATTCAGTCGGTCATTCGTTTGCTGGAGGTTTAGAGGATAAGTTGATAAATGAAAGAATGAATGCCCCGAAGGGAAAGAGAGGAAGAACAGAGATTATACACCGTATGCCACCCCCATTATTCCGTTGGCAAAGTGCAATGTGTGCCCTCACCTTGCTTAGGCCAAGCGGCTCGTACTCTGCTCCATGAAGCTATAGCATTTGAATGTTAGGGAATCATCTGAATCTGCAGATGTGTGATTCCAGACAGGAGCTGAATATGAGTTAATGGAATGGAACATAGAGGTTACAGATGAGGAAACTGAGACACAGAGACTAATTCAGCTGATAAAGTCAGATTTGGGTGATAAGCCTAAACACTGAGATGGGCTGGGGAGAAAGCGTGGTCAGTGACTGTTGTCTGTTTATTTTCAAGACCATATTTTTTTTAATGAAGGCGACTAATATATGGTGTAATAGAGAGAGGGTGAAAAGAGATTTAAAATGGGAGAAGATAACAGTAGGCATGATGGAAATTAAATAAAAAAAGTAAATGTCCCCATATATCTTACATATAGATACTTATATCTATATAAGTAGGATAGAGTTTAAAAAGATGATGATTCAAACTAAAAGTATCTCCTTCAGAGTTATGTGAATTAATCCAATAACGATGTTTGTTTTTTTCTTTGTCTGTTTCTTTGTTGTGTTTGTCTATTTCTTCTTAGCTTCTGAGTTAAGAGAAATGGTATGCACACAGCATCATCAAAAAATAGTAAGGAGAAAGAAGGAAAGATTATATATATATATACATATATATATATATTTTTTTATTGTGATTCTTGATTCTACTCCTGCGGCTAATTTAATTCTTAGTAGTATGACTTTTTATTAGCCATTCCTGAAATGCAAATAAACAAGCAGGAGGGATTCTCAAGCTTTTTAAGAAAAGTTTAGAGAATTTCAAAGTAAGTAACTCTCTAGAGAAGTAATTTATGGTATTGGAGGAACAGGTTCTTAGGATCAGGTGCTGAGATTTTTATTTTTTAAATTTACATGGCATCTCTCCTCTGGCACATCCTGTGAACATTGTTGCAATCGGTCCCTCCCATTGTCAGTGGCTGTGACTCTCA